>JANTFB010100537.1:0-13005 GCA_026546635.1 Porricondyla nigripennis | reverse complement strand
CGAGTATATGCTGGGATGTGTGTTCGAGTATACGATATGCGCGCAATGTTGTACGACAAATGATGATACTGCATAGCCGCACGCATCTTCATCTTCAACGAAATTGATAACTGCGGAATTTAGTGGAAAACGTGCGCATCCAAGAGAATAAACAAAAGTACGCATCGTCGTCACCGATGCAAACAGGCCGCGCGCGCGCGCGTCAACACACACACAACCACTTTTTACTTGAGTCGGACAATACCCTGGACGAAGGAGTATTATATCACAATTACGGTCGCTCACTCTTCGTCCTCTGCCCGGGCACCACACTACATGGATTTCCCCTTCGCTGTATATTTTATCATATTTATCTTTTATTCATTTATTTATTTATTTTTTTCTATTCTGCCCCTTTTCATCTGGTCCGAGCGATGCGTTCTCGGGCTCTCGGGTTCTCGGTCATTTATATAACTGTGAAATGGAATAAGACTGAAGACGAAAATGAACGAGACGAAGCGAAAAAGGGAAAAAAAATGTGTGTGTGTTCTGTGGACGATGGCGATGGCGATGGCAGGATCGGAGCGACAGAGAGAATGTGTCTGTTCATCGCGCAAAATGTCATTAAATCCATTGCAGCGATCGGCGCACACTGGCCAATGCGAAAAAATAGCAGGAAAAAAAGCGCCAGCCAAAACCGATGGAATGAGTGAGGCGATGTGCCAGTGACAGAAGGAGCAGATGATGGCACAGGCTGAGACACGAGATGGAGAGAGGGAGAATGTTGGCACGGATCTTGTACAACATCATGTATTAGTTAAGCTTCAACTTTATTGAATTACTTTTTGAATTTATTACGTTTTGTGCTCTGTTCGGTGTGCAGCGCCGACTTCACGGTGCTGGCCGTTTCGATTTTGATGGGCAAGCGATCATTTAGTGCTGCCGCTGTCGTCGACGCCATCGTTTTCGTCCGTCACACTCTGAGGCGTCACCGAAACGCCGATGCCTTCCACAGAACATCGCTGATGTGCGCGCGGGTTACACAAAGTCATTTCAAGGTTTTGCTCTCTTCACAACTTCCAATTGAGTGTTCGAAAGACACACTGTATGGTTGAGTGTGTGTGTGCGTGGCTACCACCGTCTCAACCACCACCAGCAGCAGCGGCAGCGCCTTCAATTTTTATATCCCCATCGAAATTTGTGCTGCCTCACGCCGCACAGTTGTCCCATCCTGGGAAATAAATATTTCTTTTTTTTCTTCGTCTTCTTCTCGTTCGATTTTCTCCCTGCCATCGTGAATCGCCTACCACCCATCGCCCATCGTTGCTTGTTTTGTCATACAGCAAAATGCTCACTTCCGTTTCGTCTCTCCGATGAGAATAATTTCGCACAAGACGTAAAAAAGAGAAGAAGAAGAAGAAGAAGAAGGAAAAAATCAAAATTTGAACGACGAAAGATGTTTTTTATGACACATAAAACACATTCGTTCCGCTCGACAAGAGCACTTTATTTGCTGACAGCATCGACCAAACCAGCACAGCAGAGGCCTACGTACGCTGCGAACGTGTGTGTGTGTGTGCTCGGAATGAAGATAGATAGACACGTTGGCCGAACACGGAACTCTGATGATTGCAACTTTTTTCCGGACTCCTTTATATGTCTCTCGTGCGTTCAGATTCAGAAATAGTCGCCCCGACCCCGACGCAACGAGAAAGATCACTTAAACTCGGTAATTATTGTCGTTGTTGATGCGGAGCAATGTGATTTCGCCCCGGATCCTTGGAGAGGAAGGCAGAGGGCCACGCGAGCGACGGGTTGAGAATTCCATAGAATATTCCACGTTCAATCGTTTTACTAGTTAACGGCGGCTCCGTGCTGCCAAACATCAGATTAAGATACCGACCGGAAGGGAGATGGAGTGGGATGGAGAGATGAAGGGGGAAGCAGATGAAGGAGAAATTTTCATTTGATTTGGTACTGCTGACGATGTCAGCACACAGCCGGCGGCTCCACCGCCACCAACGAATACCGATATATGTGTATTGATTCCATTGGGACGAAAACAAACGAAAACGCGATGGTAATTCAAATCGAATTTCGATGGCTAATGCGCGCACAGAGTTTGCCACAAACGCCGCCACACTTTGCCCAGCCGAAAGACAGACAGGCAGGGGCAGAGGTTGTCGCAGAGGTCGGAATGGAAAGTTTATGCATTCGAACGTAACGTGGCTAAATCAACAACACAACGAACAAAGCATGGTGACTTGGTGACGCCGAGAATGCACTGCTGACAACCTTCATGGGCGTAGTGAGGCGTGGCGAGCACGACAACGAGACGAATGAAAAAACAATCGAATGAAATACATTAATTTAAGCCATTTGGCAAATCCACACATGATTTCCAGAACATGAGTTTCGTTCACGACTCTAGGCGAGTCGCATTCTCGCTGACTGTGTGTGTGTGTGTGGCTGCTGCGTGACTTTGTGTTCGTGGAACAATTCATTTGTCGTTGCGTAAGACACCACACATCTGTATTGAATGCCAAACATTAGTGTCAGCTTGAGAATTCTCCCCCGTCCCCCACGCGCGCTCCCTCTCTCCCTTCGCCCGCTCATTTTCGCAAATTTTCGTTTCGTCTGCTCGTTCGTTCGTTCTTTTACTCGAATTCGGTAAATTGCCTTAAAATTCATCGCACGTATCGCTGAGGTGTTTTTCTTTTTTTCAATGTGTGGGCGCGCTGTGCTATGCCTCGTTCTCGGGTTACAATCCGCGTCGCTCGTGTGAATGTGAACAATGTTCGATGAGAGCGCGTCGCACCTTTGGCCCGACGACACAAAACGCTTGGGAGTGTGGTGTGGCATCATCGCAAATGGTCTTGCTGTTGTGCTGTTGCGAGCAAGAGGCCCCTTTCGACGAAGCGAAGGCCCTAAAATGTGCCTTATCGTTTGCTATTGTGCCACGTGCTATACATATTGATGGTGCCGTTCGATAGAAGCGGCATCGTATTTGAGGCGCTCGTTCGCCGAGCACACAATAGCAGGTCCTGGTCCATCATCAAAAACTAACTGAAGCTCGAAAACTGGAAAGTAAATGCGCCAAATTTATCTTCATTAAAATGCAGTACAGAGAGTTCGCGCGCACAACTTCGCTACTGGCACGAGCACGAGGTGAAGCGTCGGGGCTTCCCATCGCCTCGAATTCGACGATGTTATTCCATACGAGCTGCGCGGCCTTTATGCGTCATCTCCACAAAGTGAACCATTCACGGTGCGAAACAATAGAGTCAGCCATTTCGTGCGGCAACCTCAGACGCACACGCACAGTCGCACACACATGCCATTTTTAATGTTCTGATTTTGGAACGAATTTGCCTTCGGGCCGTCTTTTGAATGTGATCAGACGCAGCACAGCGAGGCTCGCTCCCATGGACGCATGCACGCACAGAATTCGCAGCGACAGCATCTCAAAACAATAATAATAAACGGCAGCAGCAGCAGCCCGTGAGCCGGGCGTCAGCGCCGAACCGTGTTCAGGTCGAGCCACAGCCACCCAATACGAACGGGGAGACGCCAGCAGGTATCAATGGCTATAAAACAAATGAAAATATTTATTGTTTTGTATCGAATTTACGAGACGGCCTCGAATTTCTTCCCATTCCCAATCGGATCGTCGAGCGTGAGTGTCTGTGCATTTGGTGCTGTTCGCAAGATTTAATAAAATGCCACACGAGCGGCGAACGAGCACTGGGACGGGACTTGGGCGCACGATACGCACGCGAGAACACGATTATGTACGAGAAAATATTATATCGCATCGGATTACATGTGCTGCGAGAGCTTCGGCGGTGCTCGATGCTCTCACACGCCAAACCCTTCGGAGTTCGGAGCAAATGCAAACAGTCAACCCGTACGCTGATGGGGATGCGATGGCAAATGGACAATCGTGCACTGCATTTTATCGGTTCAACCGCAATAATATGATACGCTTTAACACGATGTATTCACAATGACAATGGGATGCAGACATTGGACAGGGACAGAACTCAGGACATGCACGTGAAGACAATGCACGAGCCATAATTGTTACTGCGGGACTGCGGCTCTGTGACTGTGCATGTGTGCAGTACGATGTAACACCGATCGATCGCCTGCGTCTGGCCCCTGCCGGCACTGCCGCTGCCGCAGCTGTTTGATCCGTATAATCATAACTTCTCAATCGGCAGCGCCGTTGCAGGTCACACGGAGATAGAGAGAGAGAGAGAGAGCGAAACATCCATGCCAAAGTGCAATTGCATTCCAGCGAGGAAAATCAATCAAACGATGTCAGACGATAAATCACTATTATTATGATGAGTCCTTTTTCCGTTGCCATTTTCCATTCTAAGCCATTCGCCACGAGGCGCATGAAAGCAAGTCGAACAGGGTCGACCGGAGCCACACACAAAAATCGATAAGCCATTTCTTTTTCGATGCTAGCACCGCCACCAACGCCATCGACGTCGTCGTCCGCGTCGTCGCCGCCACTCTCAATCTAGGCCAGTGGAGCCTGGTGCTGGTGCCTAAACTTATTTATTATGTAACAAATTCTGCTCTTTCGCTCTCCATTCTCTCGCTCACCAGTCGCTACTTTTCTTTGGCCACCATTTCTCGCGTATTTTTTTGTCCGTCTTTTTCTTCTGAAAATCAATAAAATTTCTCTTTCATGTGCTTGGGCGGCGGGGGCGAGGTGGGGCCGCGCGCGATTCAGATGCATTTATTTTTGGTTGAAACTTGAGTCGACAAGCAAATCCCACCACTTTCTCTCTCCCTCTCTCTCCCTCTCTCTCTCTCTCACTCACTCACTCACTCGCGCTCTCCATCTGGCTTTCTCTCCCCCTCCCATTCTCTCGTCCTCTATCCCGAGCTTTGTGCTGCTCGATCGGGAGAGACGAAGGCAGGAAGATTGAGCGGTGGGGATGCAGATATGCTGTTTCCAGTGTACGGAATACGTTCACAATATGGGACGACGATGACATAATGGTCGCTCGTAAAGCAATTTAGCTAATAATGATCCAGCCGATGTATTTTCAGGCTAATATACATCCATTTGCGTGTAGTCATAATAATAATAATAAGTTTACAAATCGATTTGGTGTACGATTTTTGGTTGGCGTATTGTTATTATATATTCCGCCATTCGCCATTTTATTTGTCATTTTCTTTCCACATTCTGCCTCTTTTCGCGTACCCCCCTCCAACCCCTACTCCACCCCCCCCTTTCTCTGGCATTCGGTTCTGTGGTGCTCAAATATCACTTTTTCGGTTGGTCTTTCTGTTGCTGTTGCTCGGTTCGGTTGTGATCGCATGCCTAAATAAAGTACCCACAATAAAAATAAAAGAAGAAAAAAACGGCATTATAACTGGCATCTGATGAAAGCTCATTAAAATGGGCAAAAAGCCAACCGGATTTTTGCCAGAGCACCGAAATTCGGATTGTGGATGCAACAAACTCCAATCGTCGTTTGATGGGAATTCCATTTATGTGCACAGTGAACAGACACACACATCCGCACACTTACAAAGGCAACCCCCCCTCATCCCCATCCCCATCCCATCGCGACCCCTTCCTCCCGAAAGAAGAGAACAAAAATTGCGAGCGAATTTATTGGGGCGCACGCTCTGCCCTCACCGCAGGCTGCATGCTGCGCAGTTTACCCTCGACAAATACACATACACTGCACCAATGTCGATCGCTGAAATAATATTATTTCCATATTAAATTTTAATCAAATAAATGTTCGCTTTTATTCGGTCGCCGCAGTATTTTTGCAGCATTTTATTTACTGTTTTTTGCTGTTGCTGTTGTTGTTGGCCCGTTCTTTTGTTTGCTCGGCTCAATCTCTCGCCCAGCACAACATCAACAACGTCGACAACCGAGAAAAACAGCGAAATGATACCAAATTGGATAAATATGCTGGAATCTGGACGCCATTTGAATCCAATTTCAATAAAATCACGCAGAAGTTCGTGCAACGATGACGGCGACGACCATGGCGACGACAACGACGATGGCCGAAAAAAAATGAATAGAGTTGCTGTTGAGACAATGCAGGCCACTGAGCCACCGACTCAGTAATATGAAATTCGCTTGAAATACGATGCCAAATTGCTTGAAAAATTGCTCATCGCGCGCCATATTGTGGCCTCAGTCTAGCCAATGGTGCGCCAAATGGATAGTTACGCTAATCATTGATTCGATTCGATCGGATTTGATCGGGAAAGCGGAATAAAATGAAATAATCATTGTTGACTTTGTGGAAAGAGGAGGAGTGACGGGGATTGGATGGAGGCGGGGGGTTGATGGGCATCCGGAATCGTATCGATGCATTGCAGCAAATAACTCAATTAGATTTTGAGTTGGGCGACGGTGGTGATGCGAACGGGGTGTCGAGAAAAACTAATTTAATAATTTACTGTTTGCATTCTGGTGTGTGTCGTTACCGCTAATTTGACAATCGACGTTGATTGGAGTACGTGATTTGAATTGGCGATTTTGGATTTGGTGCGCGTGCACTCCCGGCAACCGCCCAAGCTGGAGGCTTGTGAAGTGACCAGGGTGTCGAGTGCGGAAAACGATTGCGCAGAAAATGCTTTCACGAGCACACAGCACAGCTAGTTTTGTGTGTCTTTTCGCCGAAGAAAATATCGGCGGCACGGAAAACCCAACGAAGTGATTATTGTTATGGAATCGTCGAACAAAAGGCGCCAGTTTCGACCGAAAGTGTCCAACGAATGTCGCTCGTCTTTTCGCCGCGCACGAATTTCATGGAATGCAATTGTATTTTACGGCTCTATAATGCCATTAGTGTGAAGCGGACACAAAAGCTCCCACCAATGGCGGAGGACGCAATGCAAAACAGCACATCATGTCGATCACTCATGGCCCGGGGGAGAAAGAGACAGAGAACGAGAGAAAGGGGTGGAAGCGAGAGCAAAGGGAAGGAAAAGAGAGGTTTGGGGGAAAGCGAGACTGTAGCGGGGGGAATGGCGAGGAAAGGAGACAGGGGGACGTAACGAGTGGGTCGATTTAGTTTCCGAAACGTGTATAAAGTATTTAGAATGTGTCGGATCGTGTTGAACATCGAGGGACCATATCATTCGCCGACCGTTCGCTTCCACTCTGCATGAACGCATTCGCTTCCACTCCGCAGACACTCACTCGGCCACCATCACCGGCATTGACAACATTTTGCCCGACCAAAAGCTTTTATTGCGCTCCACCAAAATGGAATAAAATCAAATGAACGGAAAAAGAAACGAAAAAAAAAATCCAACCCGAAAGAACGGACACACACACGCACACGAGAAACTTTCTTCGCAAAAATGTGCAGTGTGCCGCAGTCGCATTCCCATCGAATGCGAGAATGAGTGAAGCGTCTGCAAATACAAATGGAAACCATATAACCTCAAATATCATCGACATCATTATATGGCGAATGCGAGCGCGCGTGGCGACGGCGGCCAGCACGTTGCTCAAGTCAGAAACACCACCGCCGACACCAGCGAACCAACCAGTAGCGTCCAGAGGTTTCCTCTTTTATGCATTTTATTCCATCATTCCGCAATAAACCGAACAAACGGAACGTACGCGAGCGACACGAGCTCGAGCGCGCTCGCACACACACATTTAACGTCCGCACAGTCGGGCATCATTCATGTTATATCATTGCAGCAACAGCAACATATTATTATTATTATTATTACTCCACTACTACTGCGTATCATGTGAACGAAATCGTGTATTTTCGGTGCGAAAAGAGCGAAAATATGTGCGGATGAATAAAAATAAACAATTGGGTTGTGCGCTCCGCTCCGCTCTGGCTGCAGCGACCGAAAAACAAAAAAATCGAAAAGTTTTTCTTTTTTCGTGTTTCTCACTGGTCTTGCTTCGGTGTGTTTCGGTCCGGAATGCTCACACACACCGAACGCCACGCTCGCACGGAAGGACGAAACCACATTTTAATTTCAGATTGCAGTCCTGCAGCGAACCACTACTCGGTGAAGTTCGTCCCTTGCTCTTTGCGTCGTTTTCGGCTGCTTTCGCTCCGTTCCCGCTGCTGATGCTGATGCTGCAACTGCTTGTGTATGGAGATCGCCTGGGCGTCGAGTGTCGTCCATTTCAAGCGAGCAAATTAAAATTGTGAATTTCCTCGTGAAAAAACCTCAAAGTTCGATGTAATTCGACGCGCTCGCTTTAATGGCAGTCAATAACGACAAACAATTTGAAATAATTGAGGAATTCGACGATGAAGAAGTTACTCGAGCCATTCATGCACATCGCGTATTTATTTATAAAATCGCAGACGGAGACGGTGGTGGGGGCCTGGGGGTGATTGCGCATAGAGACTCGGTGCGGCAGCCACCAGCAGTAGCCAATTACATTAATGTGGGCGGACCGTATGAGTGCGGAGTGGGCCGCGTCACGCCATTTCGCTCGCTTCTCCTCCGTTGCAAGGTTCATTTTTTATCGAGTTTGGCATTCATTAAATCGCCCTGTCGTCGCACTCTCAGTCGATGTCTTCGCCGAGGGACGCGTCCGAAGTGCGAAAGTGTCGAGATGGCGTTCGCGTGCGCGCCAACAGCTGGCCGAAAGTAGATGCGGCTAATTTTTGTCCATTAATTTGCGTTTTGTGCGCGCATCGAAGTTGAATATTCGACGCATTCGAAGCGAGTCAATTGGCCGTCGATAAGCGTTATGCGCTGCGAGCACCCCCAGCGAATGCCCGTTGTACTGGTCGCGGTACATGTTTTCGCAATCACAACGTGTACAGTTTCGCGCACCGTTGCCGCCAGGGCCGCGGACGCGAACAGCGCAAAAGTGGTACAAAGGGATTCATTGGAATTGATATGGGGGATGCCGTGGCCGTGGGCCGTGGGCCATGGGCCGCGCACATTCAAAATGCTAATGGCCAAAACGATTTGCGGCTCGAGCGAACGAATGCCGAATTGATTTTAATTTTGCGAATGCGACACAGTGAGCGCTGTCGGCCGCAACGACTCCATCCTCCGCTCGGCATCCAGCATTTTCGGTTTCGGTCGAGCGTCCTCGTCGCCATCTCATTCTATTACTTTGCGTCGTGCGCAATTGCCGACGAAAGCCCACATAAGCTTTTTTCCGACATTGATTCGGATATTAATTATTCGCCGTATTTTCTTCGCGCCCATCCGTCGTCCCCAGTTGTGCATCGAACAAGGCAAACGAAGGATGAACGAAAATTCTTGTGCGACTCGCGTGCACCGCCGACGTCATTTTCATTCAATTACCTATGTTGGCCCGACTGACGGCCGGAACCCGGAGCCGGGAGCATCGCAATCCCGATGGCGCTTCGCTGTGTGCGTAAGACTCCGTTCCAATGCGTTCGAATCATCGCCAATTTCGCAAACGCACAGGCCACAGCCTCAAGTGTTAAGGCCCCCGGCGTAATCGATACTCATGCGCACTCGAGCCCATAAATCGATAAGATAATTTAATTGGCAATTTTCCATTGAAAATATTTCACAAGACGGCTGAGCACAGGCATTCGAACCACTTTACGCACTGGAATTTCGTGCATTTCCATGCGAATGGCATTCGAGCGCCTTTGAGCACAAAATCGACGAGTCCACGGCCCACCATTCGGCTGCATTTCGAAGCCTCGACCGTCCGTGTGTGTGGGTCATGCCCATGCAAAGGCAGACGGGACGATGGTGCATTCGATTTTGTGTAATTCAATCGATTTTGGTGAACGATGCGATGCGATGCGAACAGACGATTGGATGCGTTGCGTGTGCGTGATGGCCTCGTTTGGCGACGGGGCGAAATCGATACGCCATGATTAAAGCGCACAAAAGAGGCATCAACTCCATGCCCAGCCATTATTATTATTATTATTATTATTATTATTATATGGCGATTTCTTTGATTAGTGTGCCACAGAGGCGATCGGATGCGGCGATAGCAGCATGAATATAAATGAGTGTGTGTCGTGCCATACGTCGTACATCTGCACCGAGCACGCAGCAGTGCGCGTAATCTGAAATTTATTTAATTAACTGCACAACAGCACACAGTGCACATTGCACACGACTCAGTCAATCACTCGAGGCGCGCGGTCACAGTGAGTGTGACGATGCGGGGTGAGTACGCTGTTCAATCGATTCGCAGCAATTGCGATCGTTCGTCGCTCAAACCGCACTTGGACACCATCGACACGCGTACGCAACATTCGATTACATTGCGACTGCGAAATGGTCGTCGTAATTCAGCATTCGAAGGGGTCTCACGTCCTGCGTGCGTGCGTACGTATTAGCGCCTCTGATTCGATGATATTTAATTTTTCCACGACCATAAACAACAGATGAATTGACAAATGGCCGAGCCACATAATTCATATTGCACTCGCGACCTATGTGCGCTACGAAGATGGCGATGATGGTGGTGGTGATGAATGATTTAGTGTAATTTATAGTCTTCGGACAGCTTCGACGATGGGGCTGCAAACGGACATCGTATTTATTTATAGATTTCACTGACACCGCGGCCGCATGCAATTCCCATTTTGTGCGATGCGACGCCACTCAAACTGTATATTGTAACGTCATATTTATTCGGATTATTTTATGAATTTTATTTTTACGTCGTATGTGAGTGTGGCGATGTGTGGCCGTCGCAGTCGCAGTCCGAAAACCAGAACAATGTGTCCGATCAGCGGTCGGTCGGTCGGTCGGCGACATTCGTCATCGTCGTTGGCATCGTCGTCGGCGTCGACGAACCAATTGTTTGATTAACACATGAGAAATTTGCCGAAAAGTGTAGCACAATATACGTATGGCGGCGCGTGCGATTATTATTATTATTATTGGTCTTTTTTGTGTATGGTTTTATGTCATGCTGACCGTCTATTAAGCGCCGCATAAAAGAGGCCATTCGTCGCTGGACAACTGAACGTACGCGCCGACCAATACCTACCAATTGTGTAATATAAACGTAATTGGTGCCTGCTGCCACTCCGCACTTCCATCAATCGCATCGCGTCTGTATCCGTGCGAGTTCCAGCCGAATATGGTGTGCTGCGAATGGCGATGCGTCACACATCGGTCGCCTGCACTCACCGATTCCGATATTATTCGTTTTGTTACTTAGTATGCCGTCGAACGACCAGCGCACACATAAATGCGTGGAGTGGACCGCGTCGGCGACGGCGGCCACCTACCGAACAGTACTACAAATATATCGTAATGTCTATTTAATGGAAACGAAATTTTACGATTGCGTGACAATGGAAATAATAACAATAACGATAATAAAATTCCGATTGGATCGCCTTTCTCATTATTATTTTCACGATGCGGCAACGTGGAAACGCTGGCCGCGCGCAATGCGCTGGGATCTCGGTCGGCCAGGTTCGGGTACCGGCTGTAAGCTCTTCATTTCTGCCAATTTTTCTCGAATGGTCCCGTGCCGGCAATGGTGCTCATCGACAATTCGGTCGGGGCCGACGCAGGACTCGGCCCACATGAAAACGGAATAAAACCGACAAATAGAATGCGTCCGTCGGCCACATGTCTCGCACCGAGTTCGCCCTTTTTACGATGTGTGTTCTGCGTTCGTTATCCTGCCATCGCGCAGCGAGCTTGTGCGTTGGGTCGGTTCGGTTGTGCAGCAAGAGCACGGTTGCTTCTGTTCAGACCGTTTTATTACATTCGCTTTTCGTCGCTGCTGCTGCTGCTGCTGCTGCCGCCACAGCGACTTCACTGCCCATCGCTGTCGAACTCTTTATGTCGATTGCCGATTCACATTTGCCAATTCCCACGACATCCGTTCGATTCGATTTTTCATTCGGTTCCATGTCACCTGTCAAGAATTCTAGAATCAATTCGCATTTCGTTTTCGCTTCATTCACTGGTTTTGTCTCGAGCGCTCACCATCCTTCTGCCTATCTCGCTCGCCGCTTGCATCTCGTGTTCTAGTGTCCCATAGTCCGCACGGATCGCTGCTCTGCGTGGAACTTTAGGGCCGCAGCCGTTGTACGTTCCTACCCCAAACTACTTGAGCCGACTGCCAGAGACTCTCGAGAAGCACTCACACGCACGCTCCATCCGTGTGTTCGGTCGTTCAGTTTGTTCGGTTGCCGCTGTGTTCGGTGTGCGAGACTGTCGATACAATAACAAAATCAAATTCCAAATACACCCAACTGATTTCGCATCCATTATTATTTGAATACACGTGAATTGATGTCAATTTATGATACGCAGAGTGCATTGTGTGAGCAGTGAGCACTGTCTAGATGACATTGGCGTAGGCGGCCATTGGCGCTAGCAGTCGCATGGCAAAGCGCTCGTTAACATCCGTGCACATCGCGCACATGCTCCCACCTCGTCTAGCCGAGAAGCCATTATGTGCCGTAAAGACTGCGCGCGTGTGTGTGTGCAATGAGGCTTGGGCTCACGTACTCGTAGCTCGTACACGACCGACGCCAAGCCCCGCGACGACAAAAATGACAGATTATTATTATTGTTATCGGCATTCGTCTGTTCGCCGTTTAATTGCTAGAGTTTGCGCCTCTCTCTCTCCACCATCAACCCCATCCGCCTCCCCCTCGGTGTGCCCTTCGATGTTTGGTGAATCCATAAAGACGACACTTTCGCTAGTTTTGTCAATAAATCTGATATCATTCTTGCGAGCGAGTTGTCCTTGTCCCGGTACCTGGAAAATGGCGTTTCCTTCTGCTCATCAACTGTCGGCGAAGAAACGAACCGCAAAGCAAAAAACGTATTTGGAATTGAAAAAGATGTTCGATTGCCGTCAGCAAACATCTGGGAATCCACTTTGGCACGGCCACTCGTCCACTCGGCCACTCCAATTTGGAAATGTGTCCGGCTGATTCATCGGCTTTCGATGGTGGAGTGAACGCGAACGGCCAACACATGTCCGCATCATATTTCATTCAGCCATCTTCACTATCTTCAATCTGCAGCTGCAGACTAATTGAGTGAACTATTTAAAAG
>JANTFB010100426.1:0-13010 GCA_026546635.1 Porricondyla nigripennis | reverse complement strand
AAAATAAAAATCGTTGATTTCCAAAGCGATTAAATTTGTTTTGTGTGCGGCAGCGATTCAGTCGTCAGTCATCCATTAATTCTAATAAATAAAACACCGCTGATTTTCACCTTCACACTCTCCCTTCACTGCGAGAGACATGGACACATCGGCCGAACCCGAATGGTTTTTCCATCGATACAGCAATAGGGTAGCATCGGAGCGCAGAATAATCGCTTTATAGTTAATGTCCCATCAAATTGGATGTTTCACCTTAAATCATATTCAATTTTCTGTGCGGAAAAATACCACCGCAAATTCAACAGGAACATCTGGACTAGTTAGTTAAACGACAGTAAATAGGCAGTAGAACTTTTTCGTTTGTTTATTATGTATTTGAGAACATTGAGTACCTCCATAGCTTCGTGGGTCTCCAAAATTAGATAAAACGTTCCAGAAATACATCACTGGTATATGTTTCCAAAATAAAATGAACGCTAAAAAGATAAATGTTCACACCTACAGCTATGCAATGAACACGTCAATAATATGAATAAACGTATGTCATCGAAAATAGAATTAATTCGTATTCACGTGTTCTCATATAAAGAATAAATGAGAAAACGAACCTTTTCCACATTTCGTACTGTGAAAGGATTTATCTAATTAGATTCCAACCAAAGAATACAACAGGTAACATATACATTCTAATCTGATTCTGATGTATGTTTGGGTTCCTCATTCAACAAATCTATAATAATTTGAAATGATTCCGCGAGATCTCTCTTCAAAGCTCCAATTTTCCTCAACAATAGTTTCATATCGTATTCTTTTTTTCTTGCATTTTTTCTGAGCTCAATATTTTGCCGCTTCAATGTTTTCACTTCTGACGCTGCTCTTCTTATTTCGATTTTTTGTTTAAGGATTTTGCCATTGAGTTTTCGATATGCAGATGCCATGTTTAATCGCTCACGTAAAATATTTATGTACTCCTGATTTATTTTTTTTTGTCCATCTGTAACAAAACGTAAAACTAAAATTGTGTTGGCAAACGCAAAATTCATAGTCTGATCTCACAAAATATCGGCCGAAAATCGCAAATTATGGCCTTATGGCAATGCGGGCAATTTTCGTTTTCCGTTTTCCAGTTCTCAATGCATATTCGATGGAAGATATGTCCACATGGAATCGCAACGAATTGAGAGTGCTTCTTTTCATCGAAACAAATTCCGCAGGTCATTATTATTTCGATGAAAGTATTGGAACCGATTCAATTAATATGGTACGAACTTTACAAATGGTGATTTCATTTACGAATACGTTGTGCGGAACTCGATAGAATTACATGCTGCGCAATATTATTAGTGATAAATGAAAAAAATAAAATGTATTCGCGCCAAATAGATGGAAACAAAGCATTAACTTATTTGTATAGCGGCAATGTCAAGAGCAATAACAAGAAGCACTGCTTCATCAATAAATAAACTCCATTAATTCGGGATTTTCGATCGGATAAAATTTGAATGAAAAAAAAAATTCTTCCATTTAGAGCAAATGAATGAATCAAAAAACATCTGTGATTTTCTCAATTTCTAAGAGATTTGGTCGGGTGGACTGTTTCGGAAGGATTGTTATGGCAACCAATTTTCCTTTTCATTTTTGATTCGTCTGATAGGTTGCAAAAAATAATTACTTTAAATACAAGGTAGTCACACAAAATGAACACACATATTTTCCCTGCGAAGAAGAAATAGTTGGGACATTACATATTTTGTGATACGTCTTCATGCAATACATGCAAGTGAATTCATCGCGATGGTTGTTATTCAAGAATTTTCGTCTAATTTGACAGTCGATCTGAGCATCGCAAAAATTTCCAGTTCGCAAGCGATTCACAATGGGAGGGTCATTTTCGGTTGAATCCAGCCAATTCGATTCATGAATTTTTGAATCAGTAGTTCTTTCACCAATATTGAATTCGCTCTGTGTATTCAATTCCAGTTCTGTTCGATCTTGGTGTTGTTCTGTGCAAAAGCATAAAAGTCAGATAACACAAAGCAATGAAAATGGAAAGATTAGTCCGAACTGAGCCGTGTGTACAGAACAACATACCGTCAATCGGTTCACCATGCATAGAAACAGGATATTCAATTTGATATAGTTCCCCATTAATAAGCATTGTGGATGTAGATGGAATTTCATTCGGATTGGGGAAATTGATTCCAGGTGCTGAATCTGTATCAGGTGCACGGGAAGTATCAACATTAGCGGAGAAGGTCCCATCAACTACTATCACTTGCGAAGGAATTTCAGCCGTTTCAATTTGTTCTGGACCAAGTTGAAAACAAAGAATTAAAAGAAAATCTGGATAGATTTTAATCTTTTTTTGTACCTTGCGGACTAACGATTGTTTTCAGGTTCATTTTCAATGATTTCACGATGAAAATCAAAGAATCGGGAAAATTCAATTGATCCCATCGTTCAGCGCATTTAGTCAGTAGAATGGAACACTCATGTAAATCGGATACGAACGTGCTACGCACAGTTGTTATTAAATCGTCATCATTCAAAAACGATTCAGAGGCATTGAAACGCGCTGATTTTTCAATCGTTCCGACTGTTATTAATGGCGCTGTCATCGTTGGGGTATTTGTTCCACTTCTGGATCTTCGGGATTTGGTTCTGGTTTTCACTTTACTTGTTTTGTTGAATTTGTCACATTTCTTCTTATCACGTTCAGCGTAGTATAGTTTCTCATGCTCCGTATATTCCAGCAGTTCAGGTTTCATAAACTTTTGTCTACCGCTGCGGATATAATAGCTGCGCAAATTGTTTCTGTTTTTGATCTCTTTGATTTGTGCTGGTGTAAAGTTACCTATGATTGGAAATACATTCAAGACTTACTCACTGTTCTGAGCAGATAAGTGGAATGAAAAATATGATTTTACCAATCGGCCTACGACCTAAGGATTTCTTCTCCATTGTAACAATTCTGTCTTTTGAATTTGTTTTTGTTATCAATTATGAAAACGCAATGCCAATGAGTCCGTAAAACAAGTGAAAACCAGCGGTTTTGGCCAAAATGTGCGCATCTCGTGGTCAGTGAAATTAGTGATAAATATGACAGTGTACATTCGCACTAATTCAGTACAATTCGTTTTGAATAAGAAACATTAGCATGCGTCTGTTTTGGTCAATAAAAAGGCTGTGGAAGAGTGAGCGCGAGTCTATTCACCGTTATATTTCCATTATGCCACACAGACGAACCGAATCAGTAACAATGTGTTGCATTTGAAAGAGCGACAGTTGAATGATACGTCATAAAGAATTACTACTGTTCGGATTCGCTGGTTATTTCGTTCAAAATTTCGAATGAATCTTGATGTTGAGTTTTCAAATGGCAGCGCAGCTTCTTATTTTTTCTGGTCAATGAGTCAATTTTCGCCTTATGGAGACGATGTTTTGCCTTCAAATAGTTCATTATTTTCGTCATTTGGTCAATTTGATCTTCCAGTTGTTCCTTTTCAGATACAAGCATTTTCTTCTCCTCTTGTATTCTCTTTCTTGCCGCTTCGTTAGATTTGAACTCAATACTTTTTTTTTTCAATTTAAAATGATCCAGAATGAGAGTTGTTCTCTGTAATTCCAATTTTTTCTTTTCTTCTGCCCAAATATTCTTTTCTCTCTCCACCTGCTTGTTATGCTGTTTTCTTTCTGCTGCTTGGTTTCGAATTTCATTTCGCATCCGAGCGATCTCGATATCAAACTGTTGTCTATCTGCTGCTCGACCAGCGATTTCTGCTTTTAACTCATCGTCAACAGTGAGATAGTTTTCGGACTCATTGACTGAGTAGAAAAAGAATCGATGCCAGATAAATAGGATCAGTTTGCAATATACAATAGAATATATATTTTGTATGAAATTTCGCAACACAATTTACTTACAATAGAGAGGACCGATGGAATCGATCCATTGCACTGTGCAATATGGGCAACGAAAACTTTGTAAGTCCCAAGCATTTAGACACTGAGTATGAAAGAGATGACCACAAGATATTGCGGTGAACTGGTCTAAATTCTTTTCCAAACAAATCGAACATATAGGCATTATTCTGATGTAATTCCAAACCGCAGAAAATAAATTTTTGCTTTTTTGTTTTCACACAGAACGATTTAGTTATATCCTCCCACCACTATTGTTTATGTATAGCAGATTGATTTGAATGACTTAAATGACACTTGAATTCACGCGAATTCAATTATTCCTCATATGAAAAAGAATTATAACTAAATATTGATGCATTCGCGCCAATATTTTCATCCAATAGGGAAATGTTATATTCAATGAAAGGAAAAAAAATGTGATATGGTTTATCAGCGAAACTTTTGATACATGAAATTTTATTTTCCAATTTCATATATTCATGCTACATGTTGAACATATGCTATGATTTTACGACCGCATACATGTAGGAATATTACGAATATATAATGTGGCCATCCAAATTAATATCGGTCTTGTAGAGCGCAACATGCAGATTTTTCAAATGGATTTCCTTTTCCTTTGTTGGAGGTCGCGGGACAATGAGAGGCCTTGAACTCAGAAAGATTCGTTTAACTGTCACCAATTGTTCGTTGCACTGTGGACATTTTCTGCCCGATGGAATACGTTTGTTGCTGTGTTTGATAAAAATATTGAATACATACATAGTCATATTAGGTATATTCGAATATTAATCCAAATGTCACCACAATAAACTTACAAAATCGTTTCAATGCATTTTCCATGATAGACATGACCACAATTGACGGACACTGTATTTTCTTTTAACAAATCGTCTTGGCATATTATACATATGAATTCCATTTTTATGGCGTTTCCATGAATAAAACAACTTCAATTTGATTTCGAACTTAGATTCAGTGTGATTCAGATGTTTTCATGGATACGCATAGACGACGAATGACAGTGGTAGATTGTTTCCTGTCATTGTATTCGCGCTAAATGATTTAGCAAAAAAGGCATGAGTATGAATTAGTATTAATGCCAACTAGTAGTTTAGTTACAATTATGCGCTCAACATCACAACAGTATATTCCATTCAACGGAAAAACGAATTTGAATCGATAAGAATCTTTTATCGTTTTCACAGTTGAATAGATCATTCATGATGGTACAGTTGTTATCGAAACCCCTGTATAATAGGTGGTACGCGCAAGTGCGTCGCATAAGCTCGAAAAAATACAATTTAATCGACGATTTATTTTTCGCAATCGATACATGGCCCAAGCACTTGATTGAGATCTTTGTGACACCGCTGGAAAAACAGACCTATGCTGATAGACTTAAGCTTGCTGCTTTCTTCTCGGGAAATGGATTGTCCCCTTGCAATGCTGAACGATTAATCCGATTCTATTCTCGTGATTTCATTGATCGTAACGGAGAAAAAAAACTACAGAAGATACTTGGAGTGATGAGATATGTCAAGAAAGAGGAAAATGGGAATCGCTACTATTATTATTCTATGATACGGCGAACTGTATTGTATTTCAACGGAGAGAGACGTACAAAGAATGCAGAATAAATATTATCTGTTGAAGTTATTAAACAGTTATTCATATAATACACCAATCAATTGACGGGCATTTTTTGACAGAAAAACCGGAACGCCAATCGATTTCTTCTATCTATTCGTCTCCTTTCAAGTCAAGATAGTGTATCTGTCATTGTGTTCAGGGTAAACTGTTTGCCGGCACCAGATACGCAAAGCGTTCGTTTGTATTGACAACAGGTATTGGGCTGCCCTGATCCCCGAAGGTCCTATATACAGCATTTCAATCTACAACATTCATGAGAAACGTTTCCATCGTCGATTCGAATGCTAGTGACAACTAATACTCTGTGACAGGGATGTGCACTTTATCTGGAAAAGAGCAGCTTGGACAACAACATATACGGGCATTCACTCGGAATGCATTCAATTTCCGAATAATCTGTGGAATTTTAAATGGTTCAATATATTGGAGGAGAAATATTAAATTTGATATGTTTTCATGTCACACCTTTCCGTTTGATTATTTTGGAATTCCAAAAATGACTCGGCCGGCTCTCCGGAATTAGTCACGAGTGAACTCGTTCCACGCGCCTACGACAAAACGTCAGTGTCACCGCTAGACTGTAGAAGATGGAAACACTTCATCGATGTAAGTTGATGCCCAATGTGCAAGAAGGAAACCAGTGCGGAACAATCGAAATCACAGCGAATATGAAACGAACAGAGAAATAAACAAATCGTACAAATTTGGAATTGATGAGAATGAATTATGGAATAGCATTTATTATTCTCATCGCACATGATCACCATGATTACTCCACTCGAACAGCGAATTGATTCCGGTGTAAATAAAATCTTCATAGTGTTCGACGACTAGCTTCAATTGGTCCTCGTTTGATCATCTTCATAATTTTCAATTTTTTTCGATCGGAGAATATTTCCGTCGCTTGTTCTCCACGGCCATCCGACAATCTGGTATTTTGTCTTCTTTTCATTTACGAGATCAGGAGCAACCGGAGTTGAATTGAATATGAAATTTGAATAAAATAAAGACAATCGGCGAAAAAAGCAAACGATTCACATATTCGTAACCATACAACCGTAAGGCGCACACTCAACTGGATTAATACTGTTTGTCACACTTTCATACTGTCAAAAGCAACTTGGTGAATAGAATCGATAGATGGCCATTCGCTCATGTACATGAGTTCATGTGTCATGTAGTACGTACGACTCACAGACTGTATAGCGTATTAACTGATCCGTGTGAGTTATGTTAGTATGCGTGGGTCACACGGATGAGTTTATACGCTACACAGTTTGTGAATCGGCATTCTCTATTTCACAGACAGTGTAGTAAATAAACTCATCCGTGTGACCGACGTATACTAACATAATTCACACGGATGAGTTTATACGCTATACAGTTTGTGAATCGGCCTTCTCTATTTCACAGACAGTGTAGTAAATAAATTCATCCGTGTGACCCACGCATTCTAACATAGTTCACACGGATGAGTTTATACGTTTATAAGTTCCAGTCAATTCGACTCCAGTTGCTTTTGAACTCGAAACTAAGAAGAAGACAAAATACCATATTGTCGAATGGCCGTGAAGAATGAGCGACGGAAATATTTTCCGATCGAAAAAAAAGTTCAAAATTATGAAGGACCAAGGACCAATCGAAGCTTGTCATCGAACACTATGAAGAGTTTATTCACACCAAAATCAATTCGCTGTTCGAGTAGAGCAACAGATGCGGCGAGCGATCAAGGTGATCATGTGCGATGAGAGTAATAAATGCTATCTCATAATTCATTCTTATCAATTCAAAATTTGTACGTTTTGTTTATTTCTTCGATCGTTTCATTTGTATGTATTTAGTTATTTACCCAGACAATGTATCGCAATCTATCTTCTTCATGCGTCAATCCGATCCAAACTCACGATAAAAACTCAGAAATGGCATTCGTTTCCATTTTTCACGAGTCAGACATTATTCCAAGAATAATTCGGAAGTGCAATCAAAAAATGATTTGTTCGACTCGAATTTACTTTCCAATTATTCGCAATGCTAGGTATTTTATTCATTAGTTATTTCTTTTGAATACAAACGCAGTTCAGTTCAGCTCCCCCCCCCTCTCTCTCTCTCTCTCTCTTTAGTGAACACACGCGGAATTATTGCTAATCAAATAGATCATTGGCGATAATATCGGAACGTTTTCTGCTCCTGAATGAATTTATCGTGAAATTAATGCGAAAGTGAAATCTTTAGCGCTAATAAAATAAATGTCAAAGGCGAACCATATCCCTACGACCATATTTTCATACGTCTTTAGCTAGTCAAAGCAATTGGTGCATTTGGTTTTTCATCCTACAAATATTGATTCATTTCTATTGATCGGTTAGTAGTATATATAATTTATCGAATGAAACTGTCTTGGGATAAATCGAACTAAGTGCGTCAATATTGTTATTTCCTAGTTGGAAATGTGAAAAATGGCTTCAAATGATTTTTACAAATTGCGTTCATATTCTCTTGGAGAAAGAAACAATACTACCAAACTGAACATCCGTTTCGAAAATAATTGTATGCTGAATATTAGGAAATGTTATTGGTAAATAGATCGAATTTTCTGTCATGGGCAGGATAAAAATGGAATTCTGGGTTTCATTATAGGTTTCACGAAAATTTACCAGATTTCATTGCTTGGGCAATGGAAAGAAAAATAATTGTACAGCAACACAGTTGCTATGTGTGCAATAGTCATGTTTCCCTGGAATATAAATGTGAAATGAGTGCACAAACAGAGATTCAGAACTTGATCCTGTCTACTGGAAACGGGCATGATAGGAAATATTCGGCATATTACAGATGCGTACGCCAAAGCGAACATAGAAAAAGTATTTTTTTCGACTCCATATTTGCTAATAGTAAAATGCCGTTTGTGAATATATTGATCATAATGTACGGATTTGCGCATGATTTAACATATGACGACATCATTCGAGAAAGTTTATCAAACACGGCCATGTCATCAGCAACAATAGCAAAGTATTTCAATCTATTCCGTGAATTATTATTTGGTGTAGTTGAGGAAATCAAAAACGACGTTGACTTGCTTGGTATTGATGGTGGATTGATAGAAGTTGATGAAACGTTCATTGGAACAAGAAAATATAATAGAGGTAGAAACAAAAATACGCAGTGGATTGTAGGTATGCTTGAACGCAATACGAATAATATTCGCTTCGAAAAAGTGGAAAATAGGAATAGTGGAACGTTATTCAACGTGCTTAAAAAATATATACACCCAAATGCAACAGTAGTTACAGATCTATGGAAAGGATACAAAGACCTGAAAAATTATTTTTTTGATCATAAAACAGTGAACCACAGTACGAATTTCATTTCACCTGATACAGGAGCTCATACGCAAACAATTGAAAGTAACTGGCGCTTATTAAAACGTAGAGTTTATGTTCAACACATAGATAAGGAAAATGAGGGCAAATTGACATTAAGACTTGCTGAACTTATTTATCGGCATTATTATCGGAAAATGGATAAAAATTTATTCGCCAATCAATTCATGACAGATATTTGTAGCATGTATTCGAATTTCGCTCAATCTGTTGATTCGGAAATTGGAAGAGACGAATTATTTTAAGATCACGTCAAAAAAATTGATATTGACTGTTTAAACGCCCATACTAGGAAATATGGGAAAAAAATGATGATTGAATGTGTTGTTCGGTTAAATCAACGAATAAAGAATATTTTTCCCAGCTCTTCTCTGTACTCTGTTGAATGGTCTTTGTGATTATCAGCGATTATCTATGATTCTCATTTTCATTTCCCCTATGATATACAGATATATAGTAACGAAATGGAATCCCGATTGCCGATGGACGAGCCAATACCGAGAAGATCCAAATTCAGAATTAACATTTTCGTGTGGACATGCTGGCAATGGCATAAACAAATGCGGGAAAATTTGCCAAATGTAAAGAATAGATTGGTTTTTGCATCGTGGAATGAGCCACATTCCCTTTCAAGGCGATTGGCTATTGCATTACGGGATAAAGAAGCTGATCCGGGCGATTTCAATAACTACAAAGACTCATTTGTACGATTGGGAGATAGGTATAGAGCCTATTGGCTTGATCATAGTGAATTTCATGAAACGGTTTTTCGTTGCAATGAACCATTGCTGGAATTTCCAGAAAGTTATGAAAAGCCCCTATTTACCTATGAGAATGCTTTTCCTACACATGCGAATGTGAAATACACCGAAGAAAGTAACCGACAGGCTATTTCTAATACGTTGAACGTGGATGAACCAAATATAAGAGACATGACAAATACAATGCGCGACGATGCCGACGCGATTTCCGAGGCTAGTCCATCGCAACAACAGCGGAACTCGTCGCAAAGTTTAAGTAATGGCAGATTTAACCCATTTCATCCATTCATCGTGTCTCCAGAGCTGGTTGCCCTGATTGAGTACATAAAGAGTCGCAACTACGAAATATGTCTCAGCACGATGATTTGCTATTTAAAGTATGGCGAATTATTCTCACAAGGCAACAATCGAGAGCGAATGCTTGAAATTATGATAACCGCTGGATTTTCATGTGAAATCATCGCGATGCACGGCGATTACATGGAACGTTATCTGATAAATTTAGAATCCGCTCACGGGGAACTTTGGGACAATATTTTCAATTTGGTCAATCGACAGAATAGTATGAATGACAATCTGATAGCAAATAATGAGAATTCCCACTCACAACTTCAAGATGCATTATCATTGTCTGAAAGTGCGATTATTAATGCAGGTTCAGTAAGATGGTTTTTTGCCGGATTCTCTTGTACACACGTTTCAAATTCATTTGAATGCAATTACAGATGGAAATAGTGACTTCATGGATATCATTCCAAGACGTACCAATAGAATCGTTGATGATGATTCGAGCGAGTTTGACGACGGTATATAAAATATGGAATGATATAATTATGCAAAGAAAAAATCTTTGTGTTTTTTATTCTAAAGAAACTCAAGAATCGATTCCGGGCCACAGCTCGAAAAACAGACGAAACGTAGCTTGCAACAGAGAATCTTCAACATCTTCACAAATGGTGGATTTTAAGTTTACAAATCCAATCGCCAACGAAAGTCCGAATGCAAATGATTCTAGTTTCCATCAACGGAAGTCGGCACGGCTCAAAGAACAAAACAGCATGTACTATGGGTAAAAGATTTAAGAATATTATTATCGGTTCAACTTTCGATATATGCTGAATTTTTTCAGGTATTTAAGATGATTGATCTGACGAAAGAAATTTGCCATTAAAGTGGTTCCCACGACTATAAAGCGATGTCACACATTCGTACTGTGTATATGTCCAAAACATGCGCAGATATGTTATTAGAAAAATAAATCCCGTGAATATTGCGATAAAAAGAGGTGTTTTCTTATCGATGTGAAATGACCGTTCACCAGGAATCTGAATTTTTTTGGTAATAATAAACACTCATCATCATGTTTCAGTTAGAATTAATCTATGTAGACTTTTTTTGGTCCAGTATACACCTAAATACATGGTCACGTAGCTAGCTGTTATAATGACCATAAAGCGCATTTATAATTCATGGATAAGATATTGAAAGAAACATCGTTGGCATCAGCGCTTTTAACTTCACTAGATAAATAACAGCTTTCGAAGGCATGCTATGCAGCAGATAGATGCGAATACTCATATTCTGGCATATTTCTGGAAGTGATTTCATCTCGGAAAAGATTGGTGCATGTTTAACGGAATGTTCTACACAATCATAGAGAAATCCCCGAGCACGAAAGGAATTGTTTTGACGTAAAGAGACGTAATTTTTACGTTAAATCTACGTAGTTCGGAAGTCTCCACAACGCAAATATGACAGGATCGTTCTACCGACAGAAACTTAGTGTCAAACAACGACCTATATTCGCGCCATTGTCCTTAGATTCGCCTTTGCTCAAAATACTCATAATCGGCGCAATTTGCCTCGAGTTTGATATTGATTCCAAGTCTCCTCATGTCTTCTGTGACAGTTCTACGTAATTACGTAGTTTCAGTTACGTGGATTTGCGCCCGGGTCACATTGGGTCTGGAGTGTAGAAATAGATGAAAAGACACATCAGAAAGCAAGGAAATACGGCATATCGGAAATCTGTTGAAAATTACGCATAGGATGGTATACCCAATGATAAGCCCCTAGAACTGTTCCGCTCCACAATTCGCTGGATCTAGTCTTTTTAAGAACGATAGCTGCAATTAGTTTTGGATCGAGTTCACGGTCATCCTCATAGATATCAAACTCAAAAGCAAGCTGGAACGAGTTCAGAAGTAAACAGCACAGTAAACGAAACCCAAGCAGCAGCAGTCGGAAAATGAAACTGCAAGTAAACTGCACATGCTCACTTGATACGAAATTTATTTTGCCACTTAGACCAAAAATTACATACTTTTACGAATAATAAGAATCAATGATTCTGTTATATTATATCTGATCGACACGAAGGTGACAGTTATCATGTATAGTCAGAGAGATTAGAAAGTGGTATGGGCAAATGTCAATAATCGAACTTGGAACATCGCCTCCTGTGAAATGCATGTATTTCATATGAACCAAACGTAACCTCAAAAATTACAGCGTAAATAACAACGAAAAAAGATTCGAGTTGGAATTTCGTCGTTATTTGGGTCGTTTCCGAAAAATGGCAGGCGAAATGTCAAATCCATTTACTAATCAACTCGAGTATACAATTACATACATGAATAAAAACATTTTCACCAGTGTAGATCCGCCACTTCTTTTAATCGGAACCCACATTTCGAATTGTTTAGTTTGCTTCGGCGCGTTAGATTCGTAACAACACGGTCAATATTCGCTGCTTCACGACTGAGCAATATGAGTTGTTCTTCGAAAAAAATGTTTCTGGCTGGACCTAATCATAAATTTGCACCATAGAAAATCATACGATCTGACCAAAATCCACATTTCAAATCGGAAATCGCCTTACGAGGTCGCATTGGATTCGTGACGTTATTGCCTATATTCGCTTAATTCACGGCGAAGCGATTCAAGTGGTTTTGCGAATAGTTGTGTCAGGCTCAAAATGCTCCATAGAATTCCGAACGGTCTGCCACTTAATTGACATAAATTTACGGGGATTCATACGAGAACATAGTATTTGGTTTGGTAGATATTAACTACGACATACTAGCGTCGATTCAACGAATAGTTGCCAGGGTGTATTATAAAGCATTGGCTCAGTATGCAGTTAACTCTCGGTATGCAGTTAAGTTTCAATCGATTTTCTGTTGATTCTCGGCTGAAACCGACTTTCATAAGGTTGGTCTTTAGTGTAGTGCAGTGCAACAGAACATAATCTGAAGTCTGAGGGTTCCCAGGTCCAAAAGACGAAAAT
>JANTFB010100315.1:0-13014 GCA_026546635.1 Porricondyla nigripennis | reverse complement strand
CAGCAGTCGCGCACACACAAATTAAACTGTATCGCTGACAAGTAAACGCGTTTATCGATGCAAATGGCATAATATGCAAATGCGATAAACCGAATTAAACAACATTTGTTTCTCTGGTTGGCTTTGCTTTGTGGTTGTTGTTGTCCTTTTTGGGGAAAGGAACGGCGAGCGAGCTGGTGAGTAATGCGACCTATCGCGGGACGTTTGTGTGTGCGAGAGAGAGAGAGAGAAAGGGCAAGGACGAGATAGGGTGGCGAATGTCGATCTCGCATCATTGTTGCACATTAAATGGTCGACACTCGTTTCAGCTTCAGGGTACCCCCGCGCACACACACACTGACGCGTACACGTACACGTACACGGACACGAAGTCAGTGGGCTAGGTCTCGCCTTCGATTTCGTCTGCGACCTTTTTGATTAAAATTAATTTAGTGTAGAATGCTGCGGCTGCGGCTACGGCTGCGTCTGCACTCTGGCCACACCGTTGCCCGTCGTCTGGGGCCACTACTCATTTCGCTTTATATGCGCTCGCATGCTGTTTTAAATGTCATCAACCGGATTCCAGATTACCAAACGCAAACGAATGGGCGACACACCGAACAAACGAACAAATGATCATCGGCCAACCGACCGTCCAAATGAACAAAATTAAAACGAAACTCATACACACCGACCAGCCACCGACCAAGCACCGAGAGAGCGAGCCACTCACACTCGCAGCGCACGAAAATGATACAAATTAGCATTTAGCAGCATTTTTGTGCGCGCTGCGTTCACTCACTCACGTTCTGTCGACAGGCAGTCATCATGACAATGACGCGATGGCGACGAACGACGCGCGCGCACGGTGCTCGCCCGACTTTTTCTTTCTTTCTTTTTTTTAATTAATTAAACAACGATGACCGAAGCGAACGAATGTGGAATTGAACAAAAAATAGAACAAAAAGGAAGAAAAAACGACAACGGCGACAACGACAGCAGCAACAACAAACAATTAACATTTACACTTTGCGCGTTGTTGTGTGTTTCGGGTGCTCATGTTCATTTCTCCTGCCTTCGCTTGGCCTCTTAACTTTAATGTAGACATATTAGCACTATGCGAAAGATAAAGGGAAAAACACAAGGGGACGAAATAAATGTGACGGTCGGGCGTACGCGACGAACGGACGGGCCAGAGCCAGCGATCGGGTGCGCATATAAATTGAATGTTTAAAAATGTTGATTCGGAGCTCGGAGCTGCGTGAGAAGAGACGTAGAGGGGGATGGGGGGAGTATCGCGGACGGATGACGACGATGTGCTTCATCCTCCCGGCATCGCTTCGTTTGTGCATTTGTGCTTCAATTCCACAAAGTTGTGGCCAATTTGTGTGCAGATGAAATTTCGGACGGGCGCACTAATAGAGCTGATATGCCAACGGGCAACCTGAATAAATCACGGACGCTCCGCTCGCTCGCTCGCTCGCCAAACAAACTTTGCGGGAAATACATTTTGATTGAATGGCATCTTGATTTTTGGCTCGGCGAACGGTCGTCGCCTCCCTTCGATTTTCCCACACAAATGAATCATTTTCGCAAATTTATTGATTTGATTGCCTTCGTTTGGAATTGGACTGTACGAAAAGAAATGTCCGCATTGGCGTCGTCGGTCGTCGCGCATCAATCTAAGTGCCGCGATCGACAGCGATGTTGGCCATATCGGCGATGTTCTTCCATTTTCCGAATTTAATTAGGAATCGAATCGCCAGTCGGATCCGAATCCAAATCCGAATCCAAATAGTAGAATAATTTTCGGAATTTTCTTTTCGGCAGCTCGTTCGGCCATAAAATCATCGGCCGCGCAACGAAATTGTTGCCAGTCCGCAATCGGTCGGTGGAAAATGTCGTTTACTTAAGAAGTTACCAATCAAGTTGCATGCATCAGAATCTATCAGAAATTCGCAGCGTGGTGCGGTGCCATTTGGCCAAAATGGAATTCACGTGATTGAGCAAATATGACGCGCATTCGTTTGGTATTGCGGCCTGGGCGAACGTCTATTTATCTAAGAGCACAGTGCGACGATGGCTACAGTGACGACGACACAACAGCTTCCACACACACACACTAGCACGCATCGACATTCACGTACAGTCCTTCCTCGTTCGAATCAGCCGATGCGACGCCGGCCCGAACACACACAGACACGTACTCGTGGCTCATCATTCGCCATTCGAACATGTAATTGAGACGCCAGAAATCACTGTTTAATGCCGAGTGAGCAAGTCAATGACGACTGTACCGACGACCACTTCTGCACAATTATTATTGTATTCAGATTCAGACAAAGACCGAATTCTGCGTAGACTTCGTCATTCCGAATAATGTTGTTTCTATTCGGTTCGGTTCGGTTCGGATGTTGTTTCTATTCTTCCACGATTTTTCTCTCTCCCTCTCTGTCTGTGTCTCTGTCGACATTTTCATTCGGCCTGTGCATGAGCGATGGCCAGATGGGCCAGAAGAGAGACGATGGAGAAGCGAGGCCAACCGCATTGATGTAGACAAACACACGAAATTACAAGAAGAGCATAAATCATGCTGCGCCACTGCTGTTCCGTTTCACACAGCGAACCATCCGAACCGAACAAACGGCATGACGACGACGACGTCGAATGGTGAAAATAAATATCTATGCAACATGCATCATTGCATCGACAAACAATTCGATAAATTGGCAAACAAGTAACGTATGGCGCATCTCTTCACGAGAGACGAACACACATGCTCACTTGAAACAGGCGGTGGCCGTGGCCGAAACGGCGGTAGCTCAATGTGATGCGACTACTCCGAAGTCAGATATTGTGTGCGCTCGTCTATGCAGATCGGATTGATGGAACGAAATTGTCGTGTGTCGGACCAAGAAAGTAATAATAACTGAATTGGATTTCGGGTGAATGCCAACCAGTTCACATCTGCCCGGGCCCGATACGGAACAAATGCATCGTTCATCGTACAGAGACAACGTCGACGGGGAGACAATGAGCGATAGTGGGATCAACTGACCGTTGCGCGTTGCGTTCACAAATTGATCAAACATAATGAATGGATCGATCCTGTAAGGTGCACATGCACATAGGTATGAGTGCCACAGAGGTTCCATTTCATTCGAAGAAACTCCTCATTTTATGGATGACTTTTCGGTGGAATAGTCTGTCGCTCATTCCCGTCGACCTTCCCATCGAATGGAACATGGACCGGTTGTGCGCTGGCTCTCGTTATCCATTCGTCGTTCCCCAGAGCGCAGAATTCTGCCGTATTCAACCATTCGCAGTTGTTCAACTAATGGCAAACTTTCTGAATGGCTTGGCCATCTCCATTTGCCACGGATGCTCAATTTATCCCGTTCACCGAATTTGGCGACAAAAATGGGATTCAATGGATTTTCGTCGGAAAATGGGACCATATGATATCGTTTGCGGCAAGTTTTGCCGAACAATGTCGACAATGTCCCGGTCTCGGACAAGAAAATGTCGCTTCGATGCCGTTAGCCGGTGTAAATGGAGAATGGGCGCTGTGGCAATGCAGCATATGCTGTGCCACCACTCTCCGGGTCTCATCCGAGTCATCTTATGCCAGTCCATGGCCCGGCGTGCCAAGTCGACATTCGCTTGACCCTTTTTCACTCGTGCCGACCCCGTTCGCCGGTGGTAACGCCACCACGCAAATGAACGACCAACAAAAACGACCATAAATCAAAAAGGCGCAGAATAATGAGAATTGAATGAAACCGGCAGCCCTGCTCCAATCCAGGCCAGACAGGAATGGAACGAATGCACTGTATTACGTCAACGATTGTCTCTCGATTCCATTTTGGGGACTATTGTTCGCGGTGAATTTTTGCGACTACAAATGCTATGGGCAGTCCGCTCATTTTCGCATCGAAATTATTCCGTGAGGTTTGGCATTGATTAGCCTTAGACGAATCAATCGGCCACCATCAACTCATCCAACAAGCATCGTATCGAATCGGTAATCGGCGTGCGTCGATGGGCCATCGATATGAAAAATTTGGGCAAGCGATACGATTAAATCATACCGAAAGTCGATCGAACACTCGGCCCATTCCAATTTACAATAGAAAATTGCGATAAAACCGAAAAAATGAAGCAATGAGTGCCACCACGTGTGGTAATGCGATTATAATATGATTTTCCGGTGGAAATAAATGAGAGAATGAGAGAGTGATGAATTCGACATATCGCCGTGTGGACGAATGGAAACTCGTGGGCACGTTCGACCGTGGTCAAAAGTTTGCCCCAACAAATCGGCATCGACCGCAAAATGGGCACATTACGCCGGCATTTACAAGCGCAAATACAATGGGAGAAAATATCGTTTTGCCAACGAAAACGTTTGCATTGCAATGAAATTCGTATCGAGGGTGTGCCGCATTCGTCGGATAAAATCATGCACGTTGTAAGACACACCATTGATCCGTCTCTGAAATAAACGATAGAAAAATAGAATATCGCAGACACAGATCGGTGCCGGCAATGTGAAATGATTGCGAGAGTCGGGCGACGTGACCAACACAAATCAGTGGCGGCGACAAGACGATCTCGCACCGAAAGGCCATTGGCCGTGCAGGCCACACATGCACATTGCCCACCCTCGCAGTGGCTGCGTGCGTGTCCCTGTTCGGCGCTCGCGAATGTTATACAATAAAATATTGTTATTAATACGAAATGTGATAAGAGTATTAAATGTAAAGCCCCCGTGAGTGAGTGAGTGGGCGACAGGGCGAGCGATTGGCACGAAGCAATGGCAGAGAAGCAATGAAGGGATGAGCATTTGAGCAATGATGCATTTTTGTGCGACATTTTTGTGTGACGTATATCAATTTCAGAAAAGACGAAGCCCGCCGTCACGTACGTGATGCTGTCTACGGTCGTTTGGCTCGTGCTCGGCCACCAAACACCGACTGCCAGCCACATCGAATGGAAGAAAAAATAAATAAATACATTCGAATGGATCGGGCCGCCGAATGATGGTGTGCACGAGGTACGGGGCACGGGCACGCATCCATGACAAATCTAGAGCAATTTAATGCGAATATCATTTGTGCTCGGTCGACGCACGGGCCACGATGACTTATTCTTGGTGTGGTTGATGCCTTGATGCTTGTCGATATGGATGTGGCCGCCCCACGACAGCAATTGCACCCGAACCAGCCGTCTCGAATTCGATTTTCATGCGGGATACGGTTTGATGCGTGCAGCCAAATAAAATTATCAATGACATAAATCCAATGGCAGAACGACAATATTTTCGATGTCACGGCCGTACCGTGGCGCGCGCGTACAATGCAACAATGCCGATTGGACGCGGTCCAATTTGCATTCGATTCGCCTCGATATTGCGCCGTTCGATTTACATTCGATATGTTTGATTTCGTTCCCGAATGTGGATTCGGTGGCCGATGTCCGGAAAATACGGACGGGAAAGTGTGTGCGAGGATCCGCAGGACCTTCGACGTGAGTCTGTGCAAATTCGTAAGTTGCACACAAAAAATGTAATTAAATCGGAGGGCCAAAGGCGTCAATAGAACGCAATCTCTCTCTCTGCCTGCCTGTCTGTATCTATTGAATCGACTATTCGGTGTTCGCCTCCAGAGGCTATGCAAACTTCAATTCAATTCGATTACAATTTTCAATTGCCCGAGCAAGGTCCATTGTCCAGTGCCAGTGTAACGGGCAGTGAATGCGATGCTCAGAAGGCGGACGAATACAGTGAAAGAGAAAGAGAAAAATGTCGAGAGAAAAATCGTCGTGCTGCGAAAGAATGTCATTGAAATTGAACAGAATTAATGGTCTCTCGCACCCCCGCAATAAAAATGCGGCCGTAGAGCGTGCACACGGCATCAGCGACACACCACTCGTCTCGCATTCTCTGGTCCACTACGATTATTATACCCATCGTGCATTCACATTGGTAAATGGCCGTTATGGGGCCGAACGCGATCAATTTCAATTCACGCAAAATTTATGGCCGTCGCACGTCCCAAACGATCCGATTGTTGTTCCTCTATTTTCGGTGTTTAATGTGCTTATGTCAAATTAGACATGCGGCCAATCAAAACAACTCTATTGATGCGCGCACCACTCGTGCACGCACACGTTATCGATTTTGTGAACTTTATCTGTCACGGGGTTGCCGTGTTGCGTTTCGCTCGATTTAATTTCAACTTATTCGAATTTGGTATTGATGATTTTCTGTTTCGACTTCGCGTCGCAATTGTCGGCCAACAATGGTCGGGACCTCGGAATCGGAATCGACGCAGGCGATAATCGATTTGCCACATCGGACGCCGCGGTAACCGTATGTAATCACTGCACTCCACAGTGTGTCCGTTTCGACCGGCCAGGATTCGGTGCACGGGGCACACGGAAGGCGATCAATGGCAGACAACACGAGGCCACACATCCATTTATGCAATGACGCAACAACATCCCATCGGCTCGATTGTCCGGCACATTTTCCACATGAAATTACCGGTTTCGGGCCGCTGACGATATTGAATCATCGCAATCACAATCGATTCTCTAATCGAATGCAAAAATGGTGAAAAGAAAACCGAAAAATATCGTTTCGGAAATGACGGAATTTAGACATCGAGATGGCATGGCACCACTGGCGCGACGGAGACGAAGACGAAGAAATGGAAAGACAAACGAATGAAATAATAATATTATGTAAAATACGGAATAATAGCTTGCATCGAGGTTTGGTCGTTCGATTCCAGACATCGTCGCAATTACGTAATATTCTGTCAAACACACACACACAACTACAAGACAGGACACAGCTGAAACGGCCAGGTCGAACGATAATTGCCCGCGATATCGTATCAAAATCAAAATAGCACGTAGTGAATAATTGAAAATTGCGCACGACGTGACGATTTGATTTCACGATGCAATGTGGCTTAGGTTGTATGTGGTTGCAAGCGGTGCAATGGAAATGGAATTGGTGGGAGCAGTGGTGACCAGTTCATGTTTGCATCGAATGCCAAGGAAATTTCGCGATAATTGCAGAACAACTCCGAATTGATCGATTGGAATTTCCATTTGATAACGGAACGCCAACCATATCGGTCGCTGGGCTAATCTGTTGCAACCGAATCTCTTCGCATCTTCTGACACCGTTTCACACCGACGGCTGAGGTAAGCGTCGAGTACTGGCCGGCGCTCGACTCGCACGCGTCACACAGTTTCAGTTTTCCAGTTCAATATGGACAGTGGACTCAGAACCCTGGTCTGGCTGAGTGTGTTCGCGCGCCGTTCGTCGTTCAGGAATGGAATCACATGTAAATAGTATTCAATTATTATAATTTCGTTTCGATTTTTTCCTCGCCGCCGACCGACTCTCTCACTCTCTCTCTCTCTCTCTCCTTCACTCCTTCTGCACAAACGTTGAACTCTAATGTGCGTGCATGTTGTTGGCCGGTAAAATTCAACGCGATGAATTATTTATCGATTTAATGTGTATCGAACGCGTGTAAATGCTGTGTAGTCGTGGCGCGCACATATGTTTCCATTCCGGCTGAGTCCGATTTTCCTCCGCTTGTCTCCTTCCATTCGGTGTGGCTTCGCAATCCGAACGCGACAATGCCTGACATCTACGTGCACCTCTTATCTATTGATATAGGAGTTCATATATGTGCAACAGTCAATAGATCGACAATTGCAATGCATTCGTTTCTCTTTCTCTCTCGCTCTCGTTCGATGTTTGCTTTTGTTGTCTTCTTTTTCGCGTGTCGTTTGTGCATTCGCCATGCAGTTGCTGTGTGACGTGCAATGGCGTGGCGATATAGTGCGGCGTCATGATATGATGACAATTTATAATAATGAAATGCGCGTATTCAAAACCGGGGCCGCACACAATGGGAATCGATAAATATCTGTTCGGTCGACGCAGAAGCGATTTTTTCAAAAGAATAATAAATCGAACGCAGTCGCGTTCAGTCCATCGAACGAAGATATGTATTAGTTTTTCGATCGTCCAGCCCGGACAAATAATACACAATTTCTCTATTCCGCCATTTGTTTGCTCACATCTTTTTTTTGCCCCGCCGTTTTGGTCGAATTGTGTGGTTTTGGCGGCTGGCTCGTCCAGATCCAAGCATTCCATTCCACCTATTTATAAATTTTTTGTTTTTCCGTTTTCGTGCAGCGAGTGGCGGCGGCACACCGATCGAAAAATGCTCGTCGTCGATTTTCTGTTCGCCCAGTTTTCTGCATTGATGCAATCGAAAGGTATGTCAAAGTATATTTTTGAAGTAATCGCGCTGTGTGCGCCAAACCTATAACAACAACAACCAAACACCACAACAAAAACCCGCCCATTAAATGAAAAATGGATTTTCCCCGCGCCCAAAACGCGATCCCCGTTCGCCCGAAAATCGGTCAATTGCAGACAAACGATTGGATCACATGCCATTCACATCGCCGCACAGTATAGCCGTGTTGATAGCGTTCTATCTGTGTTTCGTGCTGAAATGGGGCCCGAAATTCATGGAGCACCGAAAACCGTTCAACATCGAACGATTCCTGCTGTACTACAACGGTGCCCAGGTGGTCTTGAATTTGACGCTGCTGGCATTCGTGAGTGTGTTTTTTCCCAGTTTTTTTCTTTGGTTAACCTTAAGCCCACACCTCCACCGGGCAATGGATGGTCCTGGCAATATATTTTAATTTCTTCTCGATTTATCGTTGGCAGTGTCTGTACGAAATCAATTTTGTGTACGATGGACGTGTTAACTTTATGTGCGAATCGTTGGACTTCAGTGAATCGTATGTGGGAATGCGATCCGCACAGTCGGCCTATTGCTATTTGCTGTTGAAAATTCTCGATCTCTTCGACACGGTGTTCTTCGTGCTGCGCAAGCGAACGAGACAGATATCGTTTCTGCACGTTTATCATCATGTGGCCATTCTGCTTGGCTCGTGGATCGCCGTGTCGTGGGCACCAGGTACGCAACGGAAACATGCGATTCGGGCCACTCGCAATCAAGACAACCAATTTCATTCCATATTGACTTTGACAGGTGGTCATCCATGGTTCTTCGGTTTGCTGAATTGTTTCGTGCACTTCGTAATGTACGGATATTATTTCGGTTCGGTGTATCGGCCCTCGCTGAAGCAGAATATGTTCTTGAAGAAATCCATTACGCAAATGCAAATCGTAAGTTCGCACATCATTCGAATGCCGTTTACGGTGACGGTGCTCCTGCTTCCGCAAAATCGTTTTCGATTCTTCTTCTTCTTCTTTTCCTTTGCAGATTCAATTCGTTATGGCGATCATCCATTTGAGCATACCGCTTGTGGTGGGCGATTGTGATTATCCGAAGCCAATGTTGGTCATCGGCATCTCGCAGAACATCGTCATGCTGATGCTGTTCTCAGACTTTTATTACCATGCGTACGTGAAACCGGGCAGAATAAAGAAATCGAATTAAGAGAGAATTGATGAGCGCGCGCACAAACGAAATATGTAGATGATCCTTCGGATGGGAGGGTGGCGAAAGCGATGCGAAAAGCGAAGTAAAAACGAAATTCAAACGAATAAGACGCAATCGACGCAACCCCATTCATTCGTATCGGCGAACCAAAGTCTTTCTTCTTTTTTTTCTTTCTTCTGTCGATTGTATTCGTTTCGCAGCCACTGCAGCCCACTCCACACACCGATGAAATGAAATGATGGAATGTCAAAAACTAATCTGATTATTTTACGAGAAATGAAGTGCATTTTAATTGAATTAAAAGCTGGACTAATTAAGAGCCTGTCGTTTGTTCAAGTACTTCCGGATGATGTGCGAAGGAAAAAATGCATCGAATATCGGAACGAAACCTCGGAGCACACGCTCGTACATTGTTGTATGCGTCGGCCTCAGCAAATCGTATGTCCCATGACGAACAGAACGCCAGCAACAGCGGGCCAGCACAACCGACGAGACCCATTCGCCGATATTTCGCATCGACTATGTGCGTTTCTGGAACGGAGAAATTCAGCGATTGCAGCTTCTGTGTGCCGCCGATTTTTATCTGTTGCGGACACACACACACAAGCGGCCCAACCGCGGCCAACCGTTCGCATTGTGTGCAGACGGTCAAATCACGGACTCGCAATCTCTTCATTTCACTAGAACGCGATTGCCATCTCGTTATCGTCGTCGTCGCTGCCGCCACCGCTGTCGCCGTCGTCGTCATCGTCTCGGGCCAAATGAAAGGGAAATAAATAAAGTGTCCAACGATCTGGCTCATTCGAACCATCTCGTTCAACGCATAAGCGGAGAAGATGCATCAGCGAGCATTTTCTAACACAACGAACGGCGGCTCACTGATTCTGGCAACTGGCTACGCTCTCTCTCTCTCTCTCCACCCGTCCGACCCCTTCCCCACTCCCTTTCTGCCATCGCCCCCGCCCCCTTTCCCCTTCCGATCGGATATGCATTGAGCTCACGCGTTTAACGAGGTCGTTCGAACGAGTGAGAGCGCTTGCCACCGTAGAAAATAAGCAAATGCACCGTGCGGACGGCGGCAGCAACAGCAGCGCACACATGAAACAAATAAATTAATTAGCGTGTGTTTAAGCGCATTGAACATGATCGCCGTTCATGTTGATTTCTTCCTTTCGGTCGAGTTTCGGTGTGCGGTGCGGTGCAGTGCCGCTGTTGCCGCCGTTGCTGAATGGACATCCAACCGACCAAAGAGCTCCGATTCGTGCAAACATACACTTGATGTCGCCGGCTCGCGTTCTCTCGCATGAAACGACTTCTCCGGCGACGTCTTCGTCTTCGTCGCCATCGCCGTCGTCGTCGTCTCCGTTGTTGCGCTTGTTGGTGGCTATTATTATATGCGCTGCGCGCACAAACGAAAAAAAACGTCCAAAATGAAAACAAATGCAAACAACGGCGATGACGATAAAGCGCGAGCGCGAGCGCGCGTTCGCGTATAAATGAAACTATTCAATAAAATGAAAGAAAACGAAAATTGAAGAAAAAAAAAATGCCAACGAAAGAGAGGCAGAAACGGAGCCAGAACGAAAAACGAAAAACGAAAAAGTGAACCTTAAAGATTGCGCGCACGCAGAGAATATAACGCAATGAATCGTCGCGTCGTCGTATTTCGCGGTCGTTTGTAAGTGGATGGGCATTTTGAATGAATGGAAAGAGAAGCCGAGAGCACTCTATTGATGTCCATTGGATGATTTTGCGGTGGGAATTAAATGATCTTATGTAGTGGGTACACGTACGATGTCGGTACAGCCGAACCACGCACAACCACACACACACACACACATGGGATATTGTATTTTTGGTGGGCACACGAGACTCGCGATTATTATGTTGCTGTTGTTGCTGTTGCGCCTGCCCCGTCCGCGCAGCCAGAGTGCACTGTGCGAGTGCGGTTAACATCAAACGATTTCACATTTGTATATTATTATTATCATCCGTCGCTGTGTGTGTGTGTGTGTGCGAGCGAGTGTAACGTGCATGGCCCGATGGTGCTCTACATGTTTATTGCTCTACCGTATGGATCACGCGCTCTGGCTCGAATTAAGGCCGGTGTGAGTGAGCTGGCGCGCGCGCGCCAGAGAGAGCAGGGACAGAAGACAGCGAACACACGCACACAACAGGATGCATCATAATAAATTGTCCATAATGTTTGATGGCGCCATTGTTCCAGCGTATTTTTCGCAAAGACTTTGATCTGTTGAGAACACCTCGCATCCTCGCATCCTACTGTAGGCCGCAACGGTTGATGTGCGTATTTTCCTCATTTTCGTACGACCGCTATCCAGTCCATGCATCGAATGATCGGAAATCTGACGAGCCCATTGTGAGACCCCTACCCCCTCCCCTCTCTTTGTGGCCAGGGAATTGATATAATACATCTCATATGCATCCATCGAACCAGCGGGGAACACACTCCGGTCACACATTGGCGATTTTTTCCGTCTGCTTCCTTTGGAACCTATGAGTCAGCATCATTATCACCCGTTATTGGGTCACCTGTGACACCCAATTGCAATGATTATTCGGGTGTTCACCTCGATGGAACTTGGTGAGTTGGCACATAGGTCGTCGAGTACCAGGCGCATTAGCGATGAGGCCTCCAGTCCGAGCAATTGTCATCGTTCCGAAACGATCGCCACCAATCGCTCAGCGAACGCAATGAATAATCTCGTACGTAATTAATTATATTGCAGGCTCGTATCGTATATTGTGGCGTAATCATTTCGCCGTAATCGTCGGCTGGCCACATCAGTACAGTTCACATGAATATGAGTATAAGGCACAACGGAACCGTATGCACGGGCACGATGCACTGGAGTCGTCGCTTCCACATACACACAACTCCAATTCCATCGCATTTTTTCTGCCTCCTCGTCGGTTTTTGTTCAGTTTTGATTGTTTTTTGTTCCATTTGCGTTTCCTCCATTGTCGTCGTACACTCCATCGGACGGGTACGTTTCTCAAATGGCATCTCAATGAGTCGCGCCGCCGACGAGTGAATTATTGGCATTCGGTCAACTGAATTTAACCTTTTCAATTGATAAAATCATACAAAAAAATAACGCACAATGCGCGCGAGCGACAGAGAGGGTGAGGTGGAGTGGGAGGTAGAGACGGAGACAGAGAAAGAGCGAGAGATAAAGGCGAAACGCAAACATCATCTTATGGAATCGAACTGAACGAGCGACTAACAATTTCCGTTCGATTTTGTGAACGATTTCCTCATTTCGGTCTTTTCAAACTAATTTCCGTGTATTGTGTGGAGCTGCGAGCTCCATTTGACATCAAATTAATTGACAAAACGTTTTTCCTCCTTCCATTCCATCTGCTCCGCTGCTGCTACTGCTGCTGCTGCCGCCGCTGCTAGTCGCTGTCGCCGATGATGTCGATGATGTCCGCCACCGTCGTCTACATCGTGCAACCGATAATTGGATAGGAAAAATACATACAATTTATGTTCCAA
>JANTFB010100204.1:0-13022 GCA_026546635.1 Porricondyla nigripennis | reverse complement strand
GATTGGATGCTCCGGCAAGACGACGGTCACGCAAGTATGCGAATGGCGTACGTCGTGTCAAACGATTGCCGCCAGTTTCGTTTCGTTTCGTGCGTGAGTGAGTTCACATCGGCCCTGCTTTGACATTTCAATTGGGCCTTTTTGGCGGTACATTATTCCATTAAACGAAACCCGTGAGCCATTGTCTTCATCGGGCGAATTCGATTCAATTCAATTTCGCAATATTTCGCTATAAATTAATTAATAACAGCGATCGTGACCCATTCCGAACCGTGCCATCGTTCTTCGCCGGTTTCCATTTGAACGGAGAATTCGTATCGAATTGGTTCACAGCGGCGCTTCGTCAAGCTGTCAAAATTGTCGCGCGGCCATTTTTAGTCGATTTTTTTGTGTGGCTCTCTCCCCTTAATTTCTGAGGTCGCGCGACATTTCGTACGTACTAAAATGGTGTCCGCATTAAAGAACACATCGAGAGGCACATCGAGGCACCAGCGATAAACGCAAATTTCGTGCAAATCAATTTTCCGTCGTGTCTGTTTCACGTCGAATTTGGTAAGCGAGACACAATTTGCATTAACTTATTCATTCGAGACGCAATACGACGCCGTCAATCCAATTTCCGAAACCGAATACTCGATTTGTGATATTTTGTTGTGGTTTGGGTGCGTGTGCGAATGTTTTCGCGACTAGGTTCAATCTGTCGACGACGACACTTTTCTTCTCCTCGCGTATCTCGTGTATCATTTTCTCTCCATAATTTTCATTTCTTCCGCATATCGTAGGCAACGCCAAACACAGCTCCGTAATAGTGTGCGAAGCGATTATTTTCGTGTGACTTGGAATTGAGTGCGAGTGGTACAAGGCGGTGAGGGTCCGAATAAGGAATAATGTCCGACTCAGAGGCGAGCAATATGTCGGACAGTGGTTCGGATGTGTCGAATCGTTCGAGACGCAGTGTTCGATCTAACAGGTAATTGGTCGATTGTCAATTTTTCTGCTTTCAATCTGCTCTTTCATGTGCGACGCAGCCATTTGGCGTTGGGGCTCGGGTGACTGTGAATAAAATCGTTTTGTTATCGTTTGAATGGTTCCACAGATCGCAATCACGTTCTCGATCACGTTCGGCATCTCGTTCGGCATCACGTTCCAGATCCCGCTCACGGTCTCGGTCACGGTCACGTTCCGGTGACGAAGACATTGAGGACGAGGAGGAGCCCGAAGGAGAAGACTTGGATTCGGACGAAGAGTATGATGACCGGCCAAAAAAGAAGAAAAAGAAGGTTTGTGTGCTGTTCGCGCGTCACAAGACGGGAAACGGAGGGCGGAGCGAGGAGGAGGTAATTGCGTTTTAATGAAAACCTTTGAAATTATTTGAAATCGCAGGAACGATTCGGTGGATTCATCATCGATGAGGCAGAGGTCGATGACGAGGTGGATGAGGACGATGAATGGGAGGATGGAGCGGGAGAAATCGGCATTGTGAATGAGGTCGATGAGCTCGGACCGACGGCTCGTGAAATTGAAATTCGACGCCGTGGCAATTTGTGGGAGTGAGTGCGCCCCATTTAAAAGTATTTTATTTGGTCCTGATTCCAAACATTTCCTTTCGCAGCACACAAAAGGAGGACGAAATCGAGGAGTATTTGCGCAAGCGGTACGCTGACGAATCTGTGGCACGGCGTCATTTCGGCGATGGCGGTGAAGAAATGTCCAACGAGATCACGCAGCAAACATTATTGCCAGCCATTAAGTGAGTATTTTCCTTCCGAACGGACGCAATGAGCAGTCGAGCAAAGTAATAACATAATCGAATGCGCAAAATCTCATATTAACTTTGCACAGAGATCCGAACTTGTGGATGGTCAAATGTCGCATTGGCGAGGAGAAATCGACGGTTCTACTGCTCATGCGAAAATTCCTCACGTACCAGAACACCGATGAGCCGTTGCAAATAAAGTCGGTGGTGGCGCCTGAAGGTGTCAAGGGCTACATTTATGTCGAAGCATACAAGCAAACGCACGTTAAGGCAGCAATCAATAATGTCGGCTTTTTGCGTTTGGGCCAGTGGAAACAAGAAATGGTTCCGATCAAAGAGATGACCGACGTGCTGAAAGTGGTGAAAGAGCAGACCGGCCTCAAGCCGAAGCAATGGGTTCGTTTGCGTCGCGGCCAATACAAGGATGATATCGCGCAAGTCGATTACGTGGACATGGCACAGAATCAGGTCCATTTGAAACTGCTGCCGCGCATTGACTACACAAGATTGCGTGGTGCGTTGCGTACAAACGACGCCGATGGAAATAAGCGCAAATTGAAGAAGCGTCCGCCCGCCAAACCATTCGACCCGGAAGCGGTTCGGTAAGATTCATTCCAAAGAAATTGAATGAATATCTCTCGAACTCGCTAATTTATCCGTTCCTTATTTCAGAGCTATTGGCGGTGAAGTGACGTCTGACGGCGACTTCCTGATGTTCGAAGGCAATCGTTATTCGCGGAAAGGATTTTTGTACAAGAATTTCTTGATGTCGGCCATTTTGTCGGAAGGTGTGCGACCAACACTCGCCGAACTGGAACGCTTCGAAGAGCAACCGGAGGAGATAAACATTGAATTGGCGGTCTCGGGCAAAGAGGATCCAACGTCGACGCATTCGTTCTCGATGGGCGACAATGTGGAAGTGTGCGTCGGCGATTTGGAAAATTTGCAGGCGAAAATTATTGCCATCGACGTCAACATGATCACCGTGATGCCGAAACATGAAGAATTGAAGGATCCGTTGATATTCAAGGCGAACGAGCTGCGGAAGTACTTCAAGACCGGCGATCACGCAAAAGTGTTGGCCGGACGGTATGAAGGCGAGACGGGGCTGATTGTGCGCGTCGAGCCGTCGCGTGTGGTACTCGTGTCGGACCTAACGATGCACGAATTGGAGGTGCTGCCACGCGATTTACAACTGTGCACGGACATGGCGACCGGCGTCGATTCGCTGGGACAATTCCAATGGGGCGACCTGGTTCAACTGGAGTGAGTGTTACCCCGTTCAATTCGATTTTGAATGGCAATTTTGTAAGTTTCCCCATTTTTTCTTTTCATTGCGCAGTCCACAGACGGTTGGCGTCATCGTTCGCTTGGAACGAGAGAACTTCCATGTGCTCGGCATGCATGGCAAGGTCATCGAATGCAAGCCGACCGCATTGCAGAAGCGTCGCGAGAACAACAAAACGATCGCTCTCGATTCGGAACAAAATCAGATCAAACGACGCGACATCGTCAAGGTTTTGGAGGGTCCGCATGCAGGCCGCGACGGCGAGATCAAGCACTTGTATCGCAGCCTGGCTTTTCTGCATTCGCGCATGTACACCGAAAACGGTGGCATTTTTGTGTGCAAGACGCGCCACATGAAATTAGCCGGCGGCAACAAGAATTCATCGAACGGCATGGGCGGCATGGGAATGCTCGGCTTCATGTCACCGCGCATCCAATCGCCGATGCATCCCGGTGGCGGCGGTGCCCGTGGCCGCGGTGGTGGAATGCGTGGCCGTGGCGGCCGCGGTGGCATGTCACGCGATCGCGAGATCCTGGGCAAGAGTATCAAAATCACTGGCGGCTCGTACAAGGGTTTCGTTGGCATCGTCAAGGACGCCACCGAGGCAACGGCTCGTGTCGAATTGCATTCGTCGTGTCAAACGATTTCGGTCGATCGAAATCACATCGCTGTCGTCGGTGCACCGGCCAAGGATGGCAGCATCACCGTGTACGGTCGCACACCGTCCCGTACGCCCGGTTATGGTTCGCACGGTTCGCAAACACCAATTTACAACAGCGGCTCCAAGACACCGTTGCACGGCAGTGCGACACCTCAATACGATATTGGCAGCCGCACACCTCACGGCTCGATGACGCCTTCGCACGACGGCAGTATGACGCCACGGGCGAGCGCCTGGGACCCGATGAACACACCGGCTCGCAACGCTGACTACGATTATGACGATCCATCGCCAAGTCCCGGCTACAATCCGAACACGCCCGGCTACACGATGGGCTCATCATTTGCGCCACACACGCCCGGCAACATGTACGGCTCCGATCAGGGCTACAGTCCATTCCAACAGAGTCCGAGCCCATCACCATCGCCATATCAACTTGGTGGCCATTTGGAAACACCGTCGCCGACCGCCTACTCGCCGAACACGCCGGGCGGCAGCGTTGCACCATACTCGCCATTCAATCCACAGACGCCTGGCGCCAATTTGGAATCGCAACTCGGCGATTGGTGCAACACCGAATTGCATGTGAAAATTCGCACGCACGCCGATCCAGCATTGGTCGGCCAATCCGGCATCATCAAAACGGTCAGCAATACGATGTGTTCGGTGTTTTTGCCGGTCGAAGACCGCATTGTGTCGTTCGAGAGTGATCTATTGGAACCGGTGCAGCCAGGCGTCGGCGAAGACTTCAAGGTTATTATGGGCGAAGACCGCGAATCCACTGGAATGGTGGTATCCATTGAAGGCAACCGAGCCGTCTGTATCATCAACGGTATAACAACCTACAAATTGCTGAAGGAGTTGTGCAAAATCTAAATGAAATGGGCGTCCAATGCCCCCCTCCCTCTGCCCCTGACGTCCAACACCCCATTCACTGACTTCACCGTAAACGGATTGTAATTTTCTAACAATAAAATCAAACTGTTAAATAAGCTTCAATATCTGCGACTGGGCACCTTCATTCGGAAGCAGAAATCAAATCAAATCTGGAACCCACGGCCGGCGCAAACGAGAACAGAAAGTCCACAAAAATGAAGAAAATGAATCGTTTTGAATTTCTCAATTATGTAATCAAATCACTTTGTGTTATTATTATGATGAATAAATGGCCGTAAACAGTTAAATGGATTGAATGCTACCTAACTTGCTAATCGCGTACCGCGGAGCAATACTTAACGCGACAGTCTTCGGCATTTAAAGTATTTCGGTGATCTTATATATATCAACTTTGAACGAAATCGGACAATTCAAAGTGGACGCGCAAGTCAAATACGTAATATGGGTTTTTATCAGCTGCGTTCAGCTTAACTAAGAATGGCGATAACTTCCACATTACTGGTCCGATTTCGACAAACGAGCGCTCGTTGGAAAGGTCTTGACGGGGTCTACCGCATATAAGAACCTTACATGACTTAGACCCATGTGACTGCTCAGTCTCAGTCATAAACACAGAAACAAATTTACGTCTACAATCAAACGCAAATGCGTCTAGTTCGAGGTTTAAAACGCTCGAGTGTCTAGAATTAAAAAAAACGTCTAATTCGACTGTCATTTGCACAGCAGGTACTGTGATCCCGCGTATAAGAACCTAACCCTACACACAAACAACAGAAGAACGAACCGCACAGCGGCTCGGATTTCGTTTGTGTGGTTAGGTAAAGTAAGCTGGAACATGCGTCGATTTAGACGTCTAAAATTAGACACTAGATCGTCTTAAACTTCGTACTAGACGCATTTAGGCTTGATTGTTGTAGCGAATTTGTTTCTGTGTAGGTTCCTTATATCTACTAAAAATGCATTGCATCTAATAAATGCAGTAGACCCCGTCAAGACCTTTCCGACGAGCCCTCATTTGTCGATATCGGACCATAAATGTGGAAATTATTGCCATTTTTAATTAAGCTGACCAGCGAAGCTGGTACTGAAATTCACCTGAATTTGTACTGAAAATTGGATCAGCTGTAACTTCTTTGTTACTGCACTTCAGAGACCTCGCGCTAACATGCAGTGAAAGTTATCGATGTTTTTCTGCGAAAAACTACAGGAAAAAGTTCGTGGCGGCAAACTTTCTTATCAAAAAACCCAGTCTAACGTCACGGTGTCACGCGTACTATGACGCGATAAGACAGATAAATTGATTTCATTTGTCAAGACGACAACAAGACAACAATCGTCGAAGTGATTCACAGTGAGTCGAACGAAGCAAAGCCAGGAAGAAATCACAAACACGCATAATTTTCATTTCAATAATTTCTCATCCATCGGCATCGAATTGAATTATTGGGAATTTATTGATGTTTGGAATCATCGAAAGTGTCTGTTGAGGTACATTTTATGTTTTTATCCGTGTTCAAGTTCATGGCGCGAAACTGCGTACAACGCAACCCATCACAATAACAACGTATCGAAATCAGTTAGTTAATTGAATTGCGCGAATGTAAAGGGCTGGCTATCATCCTCCGTATCTCTATCTATACACCTGACTCAATCGTTGACGTCAATCGGAATCCGAATCAGACTGAAATGCTTTCGATAGAACGTACGCGCCAAGCCCGATGCCGCCGAGGCCGGCCGCATATTTCAGTGCTGTGTTGTTCTTCGGTTTGGTGACTGTTACGGTTGGCTGATGCTGGTAGTACGCTGTTGTTTCCTGATACGGTTGGGTCGCTTGACCTCCATACGACTGCAAATTCAACATGGCAGCAACGCAATAGAAAATGCAAAAAAATGATATTATGAATTGGCATTCTAAGGCTGGTCTTCTCGGAGTGTATTGGTGGATGTATGGGGGTGTATTGGGAATGAGTGAGATTCGCGTAGCAAAAGGATATAAGGAATGCTTAGAGCTGATGTACCTCCGGCAACGAACAAAATATGAATTTGTGCATTTATTTAGTATCTCGCATTTGTGTATGTACCGTGTGGAATGTGCCGCCATTTGGTGGATAGGTCGGGTACACCGAATGAGATGGATAGTGCGATGCCGGCGGTAGCACCGATGACGATTGATATGGTGGCATATCTGCGAACGGGGGAAACCGAAAAAGAAGAAAAATGGGTTGAGAACTGAACCGAAGGCCACGATCGAAGCGAACGAATCGGGACCTGTTTGCGGAATGGCACTCACTCGGTGTCTGCAGTGATGGATATGGGGGCGGTTGGTAGCTACTACTAATGGTCTGTTGATGCATAGGCGTGTACGGCGGCGTCATGTGCTGTTGGTGCATCGGCTGATACGATGGTGAGTGATGAAATTCCGTTATCATCGCTGCAAATGCGAATGTGTGAATTATATTTATTCGATGACGGATACCAGTCAATCACTTACGCTGGAATGGTGTCGGCAATGGCATTGGTGGCGCCGATGGCGGCACATCACCGCCCATTGTAATCGATTCAATTCGCATATCGCCATCGATATGGATGAATTGTGCCGAACTCAATGGCAAGCGATGATTGAATTCGCAGAAATGTCTACCGTTGATCGCCACTTTGAAGCAATGGCTTTGCGCCAGAATTAACATCTCCACAAATTGGCCGCGCTCAATCGGACAACCGCCGATGCGTTCTTCCGTGCCCCAGTACTGGTTCCGCATGTGATTACGCACGATCACATTCTGGTCGAGGCGAATGCTCAAGTGCATGTTGATGTCATCGCTTGGACCGAGCGCCGGTCCAGTTTGCACATCGATTCGAATAAATTTCGTCACTACGTGGGCTACGTGACCGCGGATGCGAATCATTACGCCAGGCGATAGGCCGCCGGGAATCCGACCGAGATACGGTACACTCTGGAAGTTCGAGACAAATAGTTGACCGAATATGAGATTCCAATTGCCAGATGGCCAACACACTGCTATAACTTACCGGATTGTACACTGGTAACGTACTCATTGTCCAACGATTGAACATACGGTTACGAAAACGACCACAGAAATTGCGTGGAAAATCTATAGGAATCGTGGAATTATCAAATTCAATATTAAATTAAACGAACGTATTGATCGGACGTATTGTCGTTATTCGACTGGCCGTGTGAAACTGGTGCGCAAAACACTAATTCGATGGCCGATTCGTCGATTCGCTTTTATTTGCGCACGAATCGGTAATGCAATAATAATATTTCTGGATCAGTGACACCGCGACGGGCGAAGCGATGAGTGTGCGCGTCTGCTTTATCTTATCGTGATTCGTTGAATATGGCGTTAGTCACTGGCACTGGTCGCATGCAAGTGTGTGACTAACATGTTGTAATATCATCATTCGTCCGTCCCATTGTTTCAGTCGAGTGCTTGCAGTTTTCTCTCGAAATACTATTTCACTTTTCAAGTTGACAGCAATGCGAGCCAAGTCTGTCCGTACACACAACCACACATTGCACGTTCGCATGCCTCTCATCTTCTGCCATATGCACATCGATCGAATCAATTGTACCTACCAATAGTATGTGATTGGTGCGCTGTGACAACTGACAAATGTGTACGCGTTCCTTACCGTTCAGCGTGTAAGTGCGTAAATTGGTTACACTTCATCGTAATTGTGCTGTGATGTGCCAGTTCGCTTGTTCGCTTGTGGTGTGTACAAACACTGCATGCACAAGCCAATTTAATCTCCATCGAACAACACACACAACACGACGAATGAGTCGCTGACAATAGCATTTGCTGGTCACGTGACGTGTGAATATGCGGCCATGCCATGGTGTGCAATGCCCATACAGAGACACACCATGGTGTTCTGAAGGCGCTTCGAGTCTGGGTGCGTCTACAAACACACATTGTCTCTATTTTCTTGTTCGTTCTGTGGCGGCCATTGTGACTGTTATCATTCGCTTCATTTAATCACGAACGGAAAAGCAAATATTTGGAGAAAATTATGAGTTGATAAAGTTTAAGAGTTTTGGTTTTACTCATACGTTACGATTGATCGCATCCATTCGTGGCGAATGAAAATGCGGAATTGTCAATTTATTTGAATTTTTCACCGTATTTTTCGACAGCAGTACGACCTGCTTCCGATATTTACAATTTGCAGAGTTTCGGTCATTTTCCGTTGGCGACTCAACGGTACACTTCGCACATACAGCGAAAAAATCTTCGATACAGTTCTCGTACTCTTCTGCGTTTTTCGTCAAATACACGGTGAGGAGCTTCATACTTGACCGATCCTAGATAATGTATGACCCAGAGCTCAACTAGAGTAGGAAGTAGGTACCATTTCATAGTGCATCAAAAGTATGAATTGAGTGAAATGGGGCCAACTGAACAATCGCTGAAATAACGGTAGGAGAGCCAGGCTCTAGCCAATACAAAATCTAGGGTCTAAGGGTCTAGGTATTCGGGAAGAAACTATGGTAAATACAACCTATTTCCAGAAGATTTTTCGCTGTGTGCTGTGCAGCGTTGTACGCGGAAGGTAGGCCTTCGGCTATGTAGGACCGTCTTTGCCGGTCTCGCTTTTTCTTTATATTTTGCGTTACGAGTTGATTCTCATATGTGGATATTATGCGTTTATAGGGAGAACTGAACTTGAAAAAAGAGGAAACCAAGGAAATCTCTACGAAAACAAAAGATTCAGGAGATTTTTCTCCAGCCAGGAGCGATGGCTGTTGACACTGGTGAATAAATGTGGTGATTGATTACGATCGGTTGGCCACGCCAGTAGACCGTACTGTTTATAGAAAAAGCTTCGATTACGGCCTCCATTTTCGATTTCCTCGTCGACACAAATCAATGGAGCTCCGTTGGTTTTCTGTTTGAGACGAAACAAATGGAGAAAAAGCTGAAACGTGAATCGTTTGTGCATCGGCCGGATTGGCGGTCAGTTGCACACTTACAATTTTAATATTTTCCAAATTGGTTTTCCCCGCGCATATGTTATCCTTTCGGAAGAATATCTGCGGACGATTTTGCATCGCATAGATTCTTCGGCAGCGTTCATTGTCAAAAATCGTTAGCGATTCGGTGCGCTCCATAATTCTGTGCGTGGAATGTGAAAAAGCACAATTTAATTGGGTTCAGATTGTGTTGAAATGATCGCTTCGGCGAATACGAAATGGCATCGCTCACCTGCCATTGATGTTCTCCAACGATGTAACGTAACATTTCTTATTGAATAAATTCTTCGTTGGCTCCGGATACTTGGATAGGCAGGCGGACTCGATTTCGTGGCTATTCATCACAATCGCTTTGTCCAGAATGAGTAGGGCCTGTCAAAAGAAACGTAACACCCGTTGGCATCAAGGACTCAAGGGACAATCGACACGAATCGCGATGTCGGCATCGACATCGGCATCGGCCTCTCACCAAATTGAATCCGAATTTCTCGAACGATTCCACATAGTTGTCGGGCATGATTTTTTTGGTCACATTCCGGATGAGATAGAGACTCTGATTCTTGTCGATGTTCTCTTTGACTTTGATGTACAGTCGATCATTCATTTGCCTGTAAATGATTTTGCTGATGAATAAAACGGAAAACCGTTCCCCAGGCACACCGGGGAAATTTGCATTTCGATTAACGTACATCGATGCGCACACGAGTGTGGTCATGACCACTTTCGGATGAATTAATGTGCCGATACAAATCGGTTGCTTCAGATGCGACGACATCGAGTAGATCAGGACCATTGATTTTATTCGAATATCTTGTGCGTTGGTTGTGGCTGCATTGAAATTCTTCAGTTCACACGGCCGTCCATAGTGGTGTGCAGCGACCGTATTCGCCGCGTTGCCCGCGTAAGTGGATGGCGTTTTTTTCACGAAATAACGTCGCCGACAGCACACATCCTCGCAATTTTTCGTGATTATAATTCTGAATTGGACGCGCATCGCATTGAAATGGGAACAACAACGAAAAAAATATAATAATATATAATAAACGACAAGCGAAGAGCGCACAAGAAGAGGCGAAAATTCATTCCCTGCCCGCTTTCCGCTCGCAATCGAAACAACGGCAACGTAGAAAAAAAACATTGCGAATTGGGAATTTAATGATAATGGCGATGAAGACGAAGTAGCAGAAGAGGGAAAATAAGAAGATGGAGAAGACGACGATGAAAATGGAAAAGAAAAGGGAGGAAGAATAACGAGAAAACAGTAAAACAAAGAGACAGTTCGACGAGCGACATGGATGGGTCACATTGATCCGGCCATTCGATATTATTTTTTCTTCTTCTCACTTTGCGGACAATTTATGTTCACCGGCACATTGGCAATGCGAGCGCATCACAATTTCTATAAGATCGTGAGACAGGCCCATCAATGATTTGCGGGATATTCAACCCGTGAAATACACGAACAATGGGCACACAGACATAAAATGAATGGCATTGATTGGGGCGCACCCATCCCTGGTCGCCTGCGACGATCGCCGCGAAAAACACATCGCAGAATGAAGAAAGGCTGAGAGCGAAAGAAAGGAAAAATAATAATCTCTACAAAACTTTTATAGTACCTTGACCTTTTAGCACTATTAAATAATTTTGACGAACATGAGTAATTGGCACAGGTGCAATTCAGTGTATTCACCTTGAGCTCAGCCTCCGCTGTCGAACAATTCAAATCGTGCGCTGGCTACATAAACGATACATTAATTTGAGAGAGGGAGAGAGAGAGAGAAAAAAAAACAAAAAAACACGAGAAAAGAGAAGAGAGAAAAGAACGAAAACGTATAATAATGATAAATGTGGCAGAATTTCGCGCGCGAATGTGTGAGTGGATAATTTGCGGACGACATGATGAGGTGCAAACGAGGTACACAATTTGCTCGAAAGCGCCTTCCACGCAGGGATGCCCAGTGCGCCTATCCTCCGAATATGTTCGATGGAAATGTAACCTATGTGGTGGTCGATGCGTCAACAATGCTGATCGATGAGTGTGCCAACGGTGTTGAATCCACTCGGGCTCGAAAACCAAAAGTGCATGAGTCGCGTCGTGCTTCAATTGATTTCAATTGATTGAAATCAGCGAGCGACACCGGTACAACCGATGTGCAACATCGCATCGCCGACTCTCGTTGCAAAGTGCTGGAGAGTAGACGCGCTCAGCTCGCGTAAGCACACCACACGCACACATCCACATGGTCGCCGGTTGCAATGCTCAACTGTCCATTTTCTCTATCCTGCTTCGTTCGCAACGTCAGCTCGCCAGCGTCGACGGAATGATGAATGGCCCGTCGCGATAAACAATTTAAACTGCATTTAAAATACTTTTAATTTAAATTAATTAGTGGAGAACGTGATTTCGTATTTGATTGCGTTGCATTTATGAGAAATGAAGCTGCTGCTCTTTACGGTTCACGATGCCGTCGAACAGTTGTCAGTGGATCCATGCCACGATCCATGAACGAGTTTCACTCCATTTTGTTGTTGTTAAATTGTTGTTGGCGCTGCCATTCTTCTTGTTCATTTATTTTATAATTGAATGTGGCATCGATTACACACACTTCTGCTCAAGGTGGGATACGAGCACGCGCACGCGTCATAGAAAACTATGATTAAAAGGACGTTTACGATGAACAAACACAACGCATCCTTGCACGCACATGCACACATGCATTCATTGCCAGCCACAATAGAAATCGAATCGATTGAAAAACGATTTGAATTTGTGTAATTGAATTGGGCCCCTTTGAATTATATACTCCAAATACAGCGTTCGGTTCGAACCCAACGGCAATCGCAAAACGAAAAAAAAGAAAGAAAATAACATACGGTAACGGTGAGCGCTTTTTTCAAATCGGCCACCAATAGAGCACGTAGCCGTGACGGTTTCATACCGTGGCTGGTCTGCGACAGAAATTTGATGTCTTCAATGATCTGATTCTCGGTGAGCGCTGGCGTTGCCCAAATTGCGTGCACTGTCATCGTCACAACAATGACCGAAACAATTGATTGTCTCATTTTCGCTATGTTTCGTTGTTGTTGCTCTCTTCCCTTCCAAATTCCGTCCCGAACTCTCTACCACAGAATGTGTTTGCCCACCGAATAGAATCCTCCGCAAAAACGCACCGCAGTCGTACTGATATTATGTCTATCGTCGGATGTCCGTATGCGGCCGATATTTATACACGAGTTAACTGTGATTCCAGTGAATCCGAACGGTGGTCGTCGTCTTGTCGCAGAAACTGGTGCAACACAAAACTTCTTCGGTCCGTCGTGTTTTCATGTAGAGACGACAATGGATTGGATGGCCGATGCTTCGTCACACATCATCGCGGATGAACTGAAACCGACTAACTGTTTTGCGGCGCATAAA
>JANTFB010100093.1:0-13022 GCA_026546635.1 Porricondyla nigripennis | reverse complement strand
ACGAGCTATCTCGCGCGATGACTTCGAGTGCGCACAAATCGAGCAAATTATTTCGAAATTGTGCAATTAAAGTACTGTTTTTCTCTCGTTACTCACAACTGGCCGTGACTTATCTCGTACGAATAGTGTCTCGAGTGGGTACGCTGTGTACGCTGTATAGGTTCGTATGAGTGCGACTGTGCATGACCGAAGAATCGGAAAGTCTCTATCGGCCAGTCACAACTGTTTTTAGGTTGTGCCAGCGACGCCCGATTTATTCACCCATTTTTATTTCGTTTGTCATCGCATGAATTTTTAATCGTCCACCTTCGGACGTGCCAAAATTCAAATTTTCGACGAAAATGAAAAAAAAAAAAGAGCCGTAAACGAACAAAATGGCCTGAGAAATGTGCCATAAATGTGAATGGGAAACGATTCGCGCCCAAGTCGACGGCTCATTTCAAAGTCAGAAGAAAAACCCATTCATTCATTTATACGTTCGTCGCATCCATCGCACGTCCCTACCTTCGTCGTCGTCGCTCCAGCTCATTCTGTCTCTCGGAAATTTAATATACAAATTGGAATTGCAACGAAATGGCTACATCGACAATCATATATGCAGAAGGCAATAGGCCGTGGCTGGTGGAAAAAGTTGTGAGAGCGACGAGCGGCGAGCAGCTGTTTGATTCGACGGCAACGACAACGACGTCGCCGTCGTCGATCGCGACAAAAGAAAGCGAATACAAAATAATAATAATATGTCAATATACTTAGACTGGCTGCTATGAGACTTGCTACCGCATTCGAGCCGTCGAGTCTGTGCTCATTTATTTCGCTGCTGAGAAACCTCAGATAGGTTCGAATTATAGAGACATAGAGCGACAAGACAACCTATGCCCGCGTGCCCGCATACGTACTCGTACTCTTCAGATAGGTGCATGCTGTACTCCGTGGGTATAGTGCTTGGCGCGCTTTCTTTCAGGTTGCTCTTGCAGCCCGATCGGGCTACTGTACGATGCACGTCGGCACGCATAACATGTCCAGGTCCACTCCACTCCGCTCTGTGTTCGCCGTCACTATATTCAATTGCATCTACAATCGATGTGCTGCTCGTCCAAGTTTTTATCACTAGTTTTGCTGTTTTCGTTATCCGCCATGCAGCCCGCGCCCTGCGCTGATGTCGATGCATGAATGATAGTAAATCGAGTCGAGTTGTAATTGCCGATAAAATAATAATGAAATCAATTGTACAATTAAATAAACATCGGAGCACTCGATGGGCGAAATGGGTGCAGTTTGTCACCTGAATGCATTCATGTGTCGCTTGATTGCGTCCGTGGGCAGAAAAGTGCCAGTCACACACGCACTCGACGGACGGACGGACGGACGGATGGATGGCGTTTATGGAGAGGTGTCACCGGCAGCGTCTATTGTCAATTCGAAGTGAGAATATAATTTCCCATCGTGTGGCATCGCCGGCGAGTGTGGCGTGGCATGGAATGGAAAAGGAAGGAAAAACAACGATGTGCTCGTGGTGTTTCGAAATCTGAATTGATTGCGATCGGTTGTATTGCGCTAAATGGAGCAAAAGACTCGTCAACAACTCATCACAGGCACAGCCATTGGGTGCAGCAATCGCATCTCTCTCACACGCGCGCCCAACCGAACGAATAGCGACTACGAGTACGTACCACAATCATGAGATTTCAACAGAAATGTTGTGTACAAACGACTCGTTTCTCGCATGCATTTGAATGCATATCGACGGGCCCAGCATCAGCATATGTCATACTCCATTATTGTATGGGAGACCGCTGAGATGGGAGCGACGACGGCAAGATTTTTGTTTACAAAACTACAAGAGCGGAGCGGAGATGAAAAATAAAAGATGATATGTTTTCCATCGAAAGTTACAAATTTATTCAAGAAAATGAAGTGGATTTGGGCTGTCGCGCGCATGTGCGAGTGACGATGTGACGTGTGTGCTCTTTTGAATCGAATGGGAATGGTACGTGATCACCGATCCATCGAATGTGCGCGTCTCCACAAATCCAAATATTTATGCACAACACTTCTCGTTCGGCGTACACACACCGCGCAGAGTAATAGAGACGCGGCACTGCATATATCATAGGATCGCGCCGTGTACTACACACGATCGATAGTCTCCATTCTTGTTCATGTTCGGCTGTTGTTTCGCCTTTCATCTTCCTCGTCTCCATCGCCACCTTCCTTACATTGGAATAAAAGGTGTGTTATGGCATAACTGCATGGCTTATGATGTGGATGTTGGTGATGGTGAAGGTACCGCACGCTCACTGCAAAGGTACCCGAACCCATTCGACTGGACCAATAATTATTCATTTTTTTTTCTCCGCTCAATCGCTCACTTGAGAGCCATTTGTTTTAATCGTATTGCACCCTGACAACATTCACACAACATCAGCTTCGGCGTTGCATCGACACCAGACGAGGTACGGCTGCAATAGGCGAATGCATGCCTGCGTGAGTCTGTGTGGATATGTGTGGAAATGTGTGAGCGCACTTGTGCTTTGTTAGGTGCACAGACTACACTCGACTAGATCGCCCATACCCATGCCACACGCTGCCTGCCTATTCACCATTCTCTGTCGATCGAACACAATAAATAACGAACTTATTTTTATTTCTGCCGTTTTTCCCTCCTCGCCAAATTGAAAACGAGTGAAATTGTGTGTTGTCGCAACTCGCTGGTACGTGACTCAAATGGCTAACGGACAAAAAGCACAGTCCGCGCGCGCACACACAGCAACAGAATAAATTTAAAAAACAAAATTGTGTTCGATGCCAACGCCAAAGAGAAAATAAATTCAATTGTCATGCTCTCCCATTGTGTTCGATGTCGCGTCTACTCTTTTTCCTTCTGTTTTTCGTTCGTCATTTTATTTGTTTCTCGCATTTTCTCTATTTATTGGCAATCATATGCCACCAAGTACGCGCAACGCGCATGCGTAATTAAATTCTCGATTCAAATGAAACGGAAGAGAGACAAAAAAAAAACGCAAATCAGAACGACACGAAACGAAAACATTTCCATCGGTTCGTGTGCGTGTGTGCGATCGACGCGCGCGACGGCCGAAAAACCGTCGGCCTGCTTATCTAGGTCGCGATGTGGTTTATTTTATTTTGGTGCGGCTCTGTTTTTCTTTCTTTTTCGGCGCACAATCGGTCATCTTCTTTCTTCGCCAGCCAGTCAGTCCGTTCGGTCGCATATTGCGCCGTAGAGTTTTCGTCTTTTTTCGAAAATTAAATTGAGGAAAATTCGCCGAGAGCCGAACCCATAATATGATGCTCGAGCATATGTGTTCCGTATGTGCAGCGGACGGCGCGATTTCGCGCCAACCGAATGCCGAACAGAGCAATTGAAATACATATTGAGTCGAATGCATCTCGGCTCGACCGTCGAACACATCTGGCAAATGCGGAAAACGATTGAACGAAACGAAAACGGCAAAGAAAATAGAAATAAAATAATAATTGATGTTGTCTGGTTTGCGGCAAATAAAAATTTCAATTAAATGAATTGCATTTGGGCATCGGGCCGATATCGCCAACGAAATGATGAAAAAGAGAAGAAAGAAAACTTCAACGTCAATGTTTGATTTATTAATAAATCTGCTTCGGCCGTTCAGTTTGTATGGGCTCGAGTGTGTGTTGTGTCCCAACCGGGCGAACGGGGAATGGGAAACTTTGACTCGCGCACTTGTGTCAACCGACGAATACATCGTACGTGGGGTATTGAAAAGTGTGGCAGCATTTCCTCGACACCGCGTCACACCAAATACGGTGATAGCGACTAAACCGCACCGAACATACGAATTAATTTTTTTTCTCTGTTCCTCGGAAATAAGGGCCAATTTACACCTTTGGGAAAAAGACGTCTGGTGAAAACCGACCTTCGTTTACGTGCTTCTCCTGTGGCGACGGGTCAGAATTTTCGCCGTTTCAAAAAAAAAAAAAAAAAAAAGAATTCGTTGGCTCAGACTCGTGTGAGTTGACCTTAAGGTCCAAAAACGAAAGAAAAATTGTTATGCGAACAATGTTCGCTCTGAAATTTCACGATCGCGATCTTTTTTCGTGTTCGTTTTGTGCATGTTCGCTGCGCCGAATCGGTGTCGGAATTGGCAATGTCCAGAATCGTATGCAATTGTGCTCGCGTCAATCGATCAGATGGCAAAACGGAAACCGTTTAAATTAATAGGCGCATAAATTAGCTGCGTTCGACGTTGAATGGTGGCCCAAATATGGATTGGCGACCGATTGAGACTCGTTCGGTGCATGTCTTCTATCGTTTTCTGAGTCGACGGGCAACGCGAGACATACTTGCCGTCAATGCCAATACCATGTGTGGCTGCGACTACGACGATGGTTGTGGCACACTTGCGTTCGTCTGTTTACTGTAGCCCCACCGATGTGTATTGAATTGGCCCAACAAATTAATGGACGATGAACGTGACTTTCGGCAATGCCTGAGAGGCTGAGCGGCTTCGAATCGATTCGAATTTCTCACGTGCCAACGGCCATTCTTTTGGCTGACGATCAACTGCGCAGCAAATCAATCGTACGGCAGTTCACCTCACACATCTCATCTCAATACGCGATCATTATTTCGGGTGCGCTGCTGAACGCTCAAATATAGCGAAATTTATTTTCGATTTTAAATTCATGGCCGGCCATTCACACACCAGCTCACACTTGACCGGCTGATTGCATACAATTTTATCGGACACATTTCGTTCGGCTCCCAGTAGAAATGCGCCGGCGAAACGGCTCGTTCTTCGCGCACTTCAAACGCAAACGTTTCTGAGAAATCGAGAAAAAAAAGAAAATTAGAGCTCGCATTCGCTTATCAGATTGGCACGCGGCCGAGCATCGGACACTACACTTACTCAGTAAATCGAAAAATTCGGTTTGCGTTTTCTCGTTTCGCACCGCATTCGCGAGCAGCAATTCACATTGGTTTTGGCATTCGGCGAAGAGTCGATCGATCGTCTGGCACAGCGGACGGAATAGCGAATTATCGTAAATCACATCGGCCGCAATAATTAAATCGGGCAAAGGGATTCGTTGCCCGAAACGATCAGCCAGCAGCGATGCGTCGAACCAATCGAGCTTCTGTACATCTGTGAATTTCACTTCAAATGTTTAGCAATTCGAGACGATGACATCGCAGCGATTCAACGCGAAATTCGCCCTACCAATTAAAGTGCTCCCATTGCGATAGATTTCGCCTTCGCTTCTCTCGAAATTGTTTCGAACATTTTCCCGCAGATAGTCGAGCACGTTGTCATCGCCATCGGTGAGAGTGATCGATGCCGGGTGGCAGCATTTGCCGATCACAAGACCGCTGAGACCGGTTCCCGCTCCGAGTTCCAGAACGTGTTTGTCGCGGATGGACGACCTCTTGTTCAGCGCCCATTCGCACAATGCCAGCGCGGCCTCCCACACATTCAGGCCAGTCGTTCCCTGCGATATTTTATTGTGATTTTCCTTCAGCGTTATTATTTCGCTTTCCTCGTCGACGGCAATGCGATAGTGTTTATACGAATAGACTCCGTTGTCCAATTGGGTGGCTTTGGTCTGATAATCGCAGAAAACTTCGTACAAATCGTCGTGGATGTCTTGGTGGCGCGACTCCAGTGCGTCGATGATATGCCGCAGAAATCGAATCACGTACTTCACTTGCAACGGATATTTCCCAAGTATCGACCAGCGCACAGTGTGCTCCAACAACGTCCGCTGGTCGTCCCACGTTAAACTGTCGAACACGCCCTGGAATCCGCATGCGATTCGGTTTGTTTACATTTTTTGCTCTTGAAATTTTCACTTGAATTAGCGCGTACCTGCCAGTCGATTTTCTTTACAGGAACGGCGCAAGCGAATTGGGCCTGAATCTTGGTGAACGCTTCATTCTGTACAGGTGCCATTCAATGAATCTTGTTGGCCTAATGAGCGGAATAGGGAATGAATGGACCAGCTTTAGGCCGGTCGATGGAGCGATATAGGAAATCGAAATCAAAACACATGGGAGCACGCGTTTTTGACGTTGCCGAAGCTGTCACTGGCTGCTTGACATCGTGACGCGGGGCTCGTGACTCACGCACGAGTACTCGTTATTGTTTACAAACAAAGAGTTCTCTGTTGTGAACACTGAACTGATGAATTCTTTATTCCGATTCGTGATTTGTGGTTGACATTTCTCATGGAACAATTCTTCGCCACGCTTTCGGCGACTTTGTGTATAATTCGCGAGTACGGAAAAGACAGGCGAAAATTAAATTTAAAATTGAATTTGAATAGCACCTCATTCCGAAAACGAAGCGTCCGAAACTCGACTTTTCAGTTTCTTCGGCGCATTTAACTCGTTTTGCATGTTTGTCGGTTCAACTTCTGAGAATGTTCGCTTGGAGATCTTCCGCATGTTATCGATTGCGCTTGGATGTGTGGACATGGATTCATCGCTGAAATCGGCTTCGGACCCCTCTCCGTCTGCACCTTCCGAAAGAGACTCGGGCTCCGATTGGCTCATCTCAATCGTTGATTCGTCAGTCGACGGAAAATCGCCAGCATCACTTCCGACGGGTGTACTCGTTCGATATCGTCGCCCGAAAATGATTCGCTTCTCGATGCTCGTTTCAGGTGCGGATGATCCATCCGGACTGCGAGTGGTCCTGTCGGCCAGACTGCTTAGTGTCAATGGTGGTGCCGTGATACGTCTTGTGTTTGTGACATCCGAGATTCGGGCAACGCTCGTCGTGGTCGCACACCCTTCTGTCCTTTTTCCGGCGATTCGACTGATGAAGTCGATGGCAAGGACAATCGGCACCCAAACCGGCAACATGAACGGCACGAGAAACGGAATCGGCTGCGGCACATAAATCGGCACTGGAATCGGTACAACGCCGTTCATTGAGCAGGCATCAGTTTGGGTGCGAGCATTACGGCGCTCAATCAGTGTCGATTGCGTTGCCCGGCACTCCATCTCCGGCTGGCAACACACCGATTTGTCGGCATGCGATGCGACAGCGTTTGGCACTTCGGTATCTTCGTCGTCCACCAGCAGCGGTTTCGTGCTGTAGCCCAAACACTTCATCGAGCAAACCATGCGATTCTTTCCGTGGCCGTCGTACTCTTGGATCATGTCGAAGTTGTACTTTTCCTGGCCGCAGAACGCACAAATGTTCATCACGCGATGCTTGAGGATGAAATGCGATGCACAAATTTGGCTGCAGAAAATGGAGGCGAGCTCGTCGTGGCGCACGTTGAACATTTGACACAAATTGCGCTCGAAATACTTTCCGCACATCTCACATTGATCTGGAATCGGGAGCGAGAAATTGAATTGATCTTTGATAGCGGGTCGGGACGGCGCTATTCACCTGCGTATATTCCGCACGAGTACTTCAGGAAGAAGAAACATCGAAACGAACAGAAGCCGTATATTGTACCGTCGTGCAGTAGCCGGATGGGCAACGCGGTGATTCGCTCGCAATCGGTGCATTCGCCCGTGATCGGCACACGGTCGACGGCGTGTAGGAGATCGTACTCGCCGGCGCATCGCTCCGAACAGTATCGTCGGTCCAGGTCGGCCACGTCGTCCATCCGATTCAGACAGAACTCACACAATTTCAGATTCCGCACGAATTCCACTTTGCAATCGGCGCCGCAGAAGTATCGTGGGTCGTTGCCGATGCGGTACGTCGCGTCGCCCAACAAATCGATGCGACTCGGTGCATGGCATTTGGCGCATCTCAGACCTGCGTCGTGCATCTCCAGCATGTGATCGTAGAGGCAATTTCGGCTGCAAAAGTTCATGTTTTGCCAGCGTAGCACCACCTCGTTAACGCCAATCTGGCGGATACATTCGAAGCATTTCAGGCGGAACGATTCACGGCGCCCCGCCAAGCTGATGTCGACCTGCTCCTTCGATTTGATCGGAATTTTGTATTTCGCTGTTTGGTGAAAATGAGAACGGGAGAAACCGAAATTAGAGACCGTGTCGGGCGCCCCAAAAACGCATCGAATGATCCGATACTTTACTGCGACTTTCAACCATGAGCTCGATCGATGCTTCGACTGTTGGTTCGGTCGTTGTTTCGGTCTTTGCTTCGACCAATAATTCGATTGACGATGCTTGGGAAGCGTGGCGACTGCGGGCTGTGTTCACGTAACCAAACTCCATTCCGTTGACAATCACATCGGCTCCTGCCGAAATACGATCAGAAAAGAACGAAAACATGCTGAAAATGACCAAAATATCGCGAAGATCGTGTGCGGTCAGTGGATTTACCTTGGCGTTCACGATCGTCCAATTCGGTGAGTACGTCGCTCAACCGAGCTGGTGCCAGTGCCGGTGCATGCCGTTCGGCACAGTCCAATGAGCACCACGTTTCCTCGGACCAATCGGTAAACGTTGTCCGTATCATCGCGTAGTATTGGACCGAATCTCCGCATTCGATGCACTCATTTCGCTTCGGGTCGTTTCTCAGGTGATGGCTCAGACACACCTTGCTGCAGAAAAGTCGTCGCTCGCCCGAAAACTCCTCCATCCAAGCGGCATCGCCGGACATGCAATCATATTTGATGTGGCACATCGAGCACGTGTCCAACTTCAATTTCGCATTCAGCTCGAATAGTGCCAGACACTCGTCTGAGCAAAGGTTCCACAAATTCTCTTTGTCGATGGAGACTTGGTGGGTTGCATCACACATCCGACCACACGTGAAGCAATGGCCGCTGCTGGATCCCGCGCCGACGATGCGACCGTTCGTCCGGACGCAGTGCAACGAGCAATACTTTTGATCGCCAACTATCTGGGCCGACGTGCGTCCATTTTCCGAGCACCGCACAAAACAGAACCAGCACGGATCGTTGCGGCATCGATAGGAGTCCATGCAAATGGTGTTGCAGAATGCGAACATCCCGTGTGCCGAATGATGAAAGTGAATCGCGCCGTTGGCAAACGGCGTTTGGCACGTGACACACTCGCGAAACGAGCACTCGACGAACTCGCGAAAACATTTCAGCGAACAACAGTCCACATCGTACCAGCGCACACTCCGCGAATTATCGGACACCATTCGGTCGCATTGGCGGCAAGTGGAATGCTCCAATTTCGGCATGGTCACCAGGCGTCCGACCACGTAATCCGACATCTTCTCACTGAAACGACTTCGGCGCGACTGACGTAACGACCGGGTACAAGCGATCCCTTTTATACGATTTTCCTTTTTTGTTTTCGATCGGGACGAGGGTCAGTGCTCCCATTCCACAGCGTCCGGTGCCGAATCGAATCGACTGTGTGCAGGTGAAGCGTACACATCCGTCGAATCGCAAACTGACGACGTTTGCCATTCGTTCACTGCTCGGATGCCTCGAACGACGGCCGTGTCGTGACTGCGAATCGGTGCTCGTGTCACGAGCGACCAAGAATTATGGCGTCACGTCACACGCACACACGCGAATCGCATTTTATGGCAAAGACATTCGGGGCGTGTGTGTGTGTGCAAAGCATCGCTGTCAAACAATGAATAATTCAATGAGCGTATTTTGTGTGCGGCTCTGACCAAACATTTGCGTCTCTTCCCGAACACAATCGACGATATTATTCCTCGATATTTGACTCGCGTTCGCTGTCGCATTCGTTGTTTTCCGATCTATTTATTTATTTTCGCCGATTTTCGGCGGTTCGATTGTTCCGAAAAACCATCGACATTTGCCGGCCGAAGGGTGTGTGCGACGTGCATTGTGTAACTCCTTCATTTTATTTACGGAAGTATTTCGGTCGTCGAATTCGTGACAGGCGCGCATGAGAGACAATTTGCCAAAAATCAGATCGCAGACGAATCGAGAGAAAGTGAACCAGGCGAACCCTGGAGTGTTTGTGTGGACGGGGCGAGATCTCAATCGGCCATTGAGACGACCCAGAATATCCGGGCGCAAGACAATGAAGTGAGAACAATCGTCGCGAATGTCAGCCGGTTCACAGTAGTCGAGGTGGTGGTGGTGATGGTCGTGCACATTCGCCGAACGCTGATAAAAAACAAACGGAACAATGTGTGGGCTGCCATTGAACTCATTTCTTGTGCTGCACAGTGTGTGATGGATGTGCATTGTGCATTGTGACGACGCAGCGAACTCGTGAATTTCGGACGCGAAACGTTCGATTTTGGTGGCGAAGAAAACGGAATAAGACTCGAAAAAGGTGAATGAATGGGTGACGTCTCCGTTTTCTGCGTTCGTTCGGATTCGACGACGATTCGGTGTTCGAGTCAGTCAGTATTCACAACGGTATTCGATTGAATCATCGGCAAATGTGAAATTATGCTTGCAACTGCACATTCGCTCTTCTTCTTCTTCTTTTTCTTTCGTTAAATTCGCTCGACTGCGCACTCCACACACAATGCCCAATGAGTAATCGAATGCGAACGAACGAGCGAATTGTGTGCGAAGCAAACTTTTATAGGCGTGAATTGTCGATCCATGCGTATTTTAGTCGTTTTTGTTTCTTTGGCAGCCGCCACGAAGTCGTTCTAATCTCTTTTTTTCGTTTTCTTCAATCATGTGATTCCAGGTGGGAGCAAGTGGGGTGGATTTTTGGAGGAATAGACCAAACACGGGAGAGTTTCAAAAATGGAGACAACGAACGAAACGATGGCATCGAAATCGCCGACCGACCCAATCGCTATTGCCTCCGAAATGGTGAAATTGAACATCGACGAATCGCAAACGAACGATTTAATCGATTTGTCGATCGACGAGCGAAGCCATCCCAGCCAGACGAAGGAAATGATTTATGCGACGCCATTGCGTAAGTCGGATCGCCCGAGTGTGAGGTCCTCATCGAAATCGGACGCATCTCGGCCGACGCAGAAACGTGCCGACACTGGCTGCGTGCCGGCGGACGACCGACACATTTTGAACTTCCTCAAGGACACGTCGAAGTTGCAGCAGAAATTGCAACGCGGCGGTGCGGGTGTCGGCAGTGGTGGTGGCAACGGCGGCGGCGGCGGAGAGAATAGCTCGGGCGACAGTGAGTACGGCAAATCAAATTTCTCGTCGTTGGTGCAGGAGCAGCACTTCGTGAATTTGGTGCAACAGAATGTGATTGGGTACGGCAGCGGTGGCGGCGACGAGAGAAAGTCGCCAAAGCGGAGAAACGACAACGCGAAGATGGGCCTCGACGGATACAATGGCGAGGCGACTGCGGTGAGTGTGGCCGCTGCGCAAGTGTGCATCAAACGCGAATGGGTCATCAAGTTGATTGCGCTCAGTCTGGAGCAACGCGTCTCGAAGCATTCGGCCAAGTTGTCGATGATGCCCGGCGACGCGGCCGCGGTGAGCGAAATGCACAAGAAACCGTCGCCGTTGAGTCGGTCGTCGCATTCGAAGCATGTGTCACAGTACACGGGTGTGATGGTGCTGGGCAGCAATGGTTCGGGCAAAACGTCCGTCTGCCAGTCGATAATGAACGGCAGCGCCGGCACACTGGGCATGCTCAATCGCAAGCTATTGTGTTGCTACTTCCTCAACACTCAAAGTGCCGAGTCGCATACGCTGAGCAATTTCATTCGGACGATCATTTTGCAAGTTTTATCGCATTCGACGCATCTCAGTGGCGGCACTGGCGGCAAATGCGATTCGAATCAGTCGAAGACGTCATCGGACGATGCCAATGAAACAATTTCAGATGGCGGCAGTGCCACGGCATCGGCCAACACCACTCTGGTCGACACGACCGTGTTGGAAGCGCGAGAGGAAGCGCAGCAAACGCAAGACGATGTCGATGCAAGCGATCCGCACGAGAAGAAACCAATGCTGCGACAGAAATCCGAAATGCAGGAGATCGAAGTGAATGCGAACCGGGAATCGATTTACGGCACGTATCCGCCCAGTCAGCCGAAGAGCGCAAGCGATGCCCAAAATAGTTCGGCCGACGACAAATGTTCGACGCCGGGCAAAGGTAAGGCGACGCGGGTTTTCTCGAAAATTCCGGTCAAAGTGAGCGGCTCGAAGCCGCCGACGGGAAATGGCACCAAAGCAACGAAGGGCGATGAACAATCGCCCAAAAAAGATAATTCAACCGAAAAAGGGGCAGCGGAGCCAGATGGAAAAATCTTCGCCGATCCGATCGAATACGAGAACATTGAAATCCATCGGAAGCCGGCGAAGGCAGCACCGTCAGCTGAGTCGATTGCCATGGAACAACACAAGCAGCAAGAGCAACCCGAACCACCACCGAAGAGTAAGTCGTGCCTGCAGACCATCGCCGACGAATACTACACGATTCTCACACAAAATCCCGAGATCTTGGACAGTCTGAATGCCGAAAGCATCGAAAAGAATCCGGACGAATGCTTCAAGAAGGCAATTCTGTTCCCGTTTCTCGAGTTGCAGCCACCGAAGTCGGCGCTGCTGTTCATCGTCGACTCGATCGACGAACATTATCTGAACGCCGAAGAGAATGTGATGTCAACGCTGAAGGGCAACGCCACCAATCGCAGTCGCACCATCGCCGAACTGTTGGCCAACAATTTCCACTTGATGCCGAAGTGGGTGTTCCTGGTGTGCACGGCCAAACGCCACAATCGGCACATCGTCAAAAAGTTCACCGGATTCCGGAAGATTGCGCTGGACGATTTGCGCAAGAGTCATGTCGTCAAGGATGTGCAGGAATACATCATCGCCCGGCTGAATGCCGATTTCAAGGGGCTGATCCAGTTCAACGGGGACATCATCGATTGCCTAAATCAATTGTTCCTCAAGTCGAACGGATCCGTGTTGTACGTGGAGAAGGTGCTGAGCGGCATTCTGGAGAGTGTGTTCTCGTTTCGCGAAATCAAATTGATTCCGTGTACGCTGAACGGCCTGTATCTGTACATTTGCCAGCGTTCGTTCAACAAGAAACAGTACGGCAAAGTGCGGCCAATCTTGAATGTGTTGCTCGCGTGCGCCGATTTCGTTGACACACAATTCGTGCTGAATTGTCTGCGCACCCAGAACTA
>JANTFB010099982.1:0-13024 GCA_026546635.1 Porricondyla nigripennis | reverse complement strand
TATCGAGGGAGAAAATGATGAACCTCCATTGGCAAGTGCCATGGAAGCGATATGGAGGTCGGAACCTCGCAAAAACTTGAAAATTGGGCCTTCTGGAGGCCCAAATGTTAGTTGGGGATGCAGAATTCCGAGAAAAACGAAAGAAAGCCAAAGGAACCCATTTAAAATTACTGTTCGAAATGAACTCAAATAGAATCCGATTCATGAATGAATCGCAGGTCATAAAAAAGGAATGGAGAATATGGTCTTATGACCAGAGGGAGGTGGAGATGGACAAATGAAAAATAGTTAGAGAATTGCGGTTTATATAATGAGGGAAGAGAAAAAGAATGAAATAAGAAGGGAGCATTAATGCCACATCAAATTTGAATCAACATTGCTTCGAGCAGAAATCACCGCATTCAAAAAGTCTCAGGAATATCCAACGTGTCGGGAGTCTCTTTTCTTTTGTTAGATTCGCACTGTTAGGCATTGGTTGTAGGATTTTCGATCGATTTTGGTTTCCCTGGGACGATTTCCTCAAATCTCTTGATTCAAGAAGATTCCACGGCGCCAGCTGCAACCATTTCCGAGTTAGACACGTTCGCGGGAGGACGTTTTAGTAAAATGAGTAAATATCTGCAATGGCCATATGACTATATGCAGATTAATAGCCACGCACTTCGGCCGGCAAGCACTATATATAAAGGTTGGGCAACCCAAACTAATATTCGGTCCAACCCAACCAAACTGGCCAAGCTCCGCAACTAACAATGGCTCGACGGACCACGCATCGGTTGCGATCAATCTCGAAAATGTCGATCAGGCGATAATCACAGGCTTCGCGGCTTCAGGTGCTGACGCACGAGAAGCAGACAGTGCGACTAGGTGAAGCAATCGTTTGCCGCAAATGCATCCGACACCGATCCGCATCACGCGCGAAGGATGTGACCGAAAACAAAACGCATTAATACTCACGGCGTCGGCGTGTAGTTATTACCAGCGTGAACGTGAGAACATTCAGGATTTCGCTCTTCCCATCGCATACATTGGTCCGTATCAATTTCCGTGCGGTGTATATTATGTGCTTGCCATTGCATCTGGGTTAATGTGCACTCGGCTACTGCTGCTGCTGCAATTGCCACTGCTTCCACCGCCACTCGGTGGTGATGCCATGTATTGATGATGCAGTTCTATAAAGCTACAGACGCACTCTTCCATCTCATTGCATTTCCACAAGCTTAAGTTTCCTTCGATGCTCTTACATCGCTCAAATGTCTTTGGGCGGAATATTGTGCTGTGCAATCGTGCATAGCGCTCACAGTCAGTCGATGAGTCGACGCGCGCGCGACGCACACACACGACACGTGTTCTACTTATCTTCGAATCATCTGCTGAACGTTGTGCACTCCGAAGCATTGGCATTGCACCGCAATTCGATTGCTACTGTCGCTGCTCGCTGCCGATGAAAAGCTAAACATAATTCATATAAATCATTGAAATTGACTCCTTCGTTCGTTTCGCATGGAGTTTTGTTTCAATTTATGCGGAATTTCTAGGTCGCTGCATGTTACCAACCAGAAATAGACTGCCAAGTGGATTGATAGTAACGCTTAGACTGAACGGGACACAAAACATATAAGAAAAGCATTTTTCTTCTGGTTTTCGTTGCGCACGCGTCTGGTTCCTTTTCCTCGTAGTCTCTCGTCATTTTCGTTAACAAAGTAGACATTTCAGTTGTCAGAGGTCATAACATGACTCATCACATCGAAAGTGCAAATGCCAGGACTGAGGAACTTCACTAATTCATTCAAAATTAAATGCTCTTCTCATTCTTCTAAATGCGGTATATCTAGTGGCAAATGCGAGCAAATGCAGAATATGCATTTGAATTCAAATGATTCTAATGCATTTTAAATTCAATTAAATTCGTGTATTTCCAGTGAATTTAGTGAGTTCCCTCGTCCTGACAAATGCCCTCAGTTTGAGAGCACTTTTTGGTTGTCCTTAGATTTGACATTTTCACCGATAAGACACAGTCCTCAACTGCTGTAAGGTCAAATACCAAGTCCCAGAAACTAAGCATTATGTATCTACTTGACAAGAATGTGTTTGCCTCATAAAGTATTAATGATAGTATATGGATCGAACATCGAAGGGCAACCTCAAGGCTCCTAAGGAACATCCTGGTTTTCCCGAAATCTATCCATGGACGTATGGCCTACCATATTGATCAAGAGGACCGTTCTGGTGAGCTTAAAATTCACTCCGGTGAACCTGAGAGTCATTCTGATGATCCAAGAGCCACCATATGGAACCCAAAAGGCTAATCTAATGAACCTAGAAATCATTTTAATGAGGGGAACCACCCCTATGAACTAAATAACATCAATAGGGAACCCATGAGTGTAATTCAAATTCCAAATAACGCTGATAAGCCAGTATTTCACCCGCCCTGATAGGACTTACGCCATTTTTCGGCTCCTGGCAAGGCCGAACCGGCATTCTTGCTATTCTCATTCAATTTAGTTGAGATCTTGCCTCCACTTTGATTTAAATATGTGGAGAAAAAAACCGTGGACACCTTGAGGCAGTATTTTTGTAAGTCCACAAAAAAGACTACAAAAATCAATTATGTCCATCGTACAGGGCTTAGCCGATTTCTTCTCTTTCAAAAAATGTCATCAGTCTAAGCAAAAACACACATACTCATCGGGGCCATGATGATCATGGAAGAGCTAGATAGTGGGAGTGGGAGAGAGATTAATTGAGGGGAGGGAGAGTGAGAGAGAGAAAAGAGAAAGCGAGAGGAGATGCTGCTGGAATAGGTTGAAGCGAGCGAGCATCGTTGCAATGAGCGAAAGATATGTTGAGTCGCATAGACGAAGAGATGTAGCATGAGCATGAGCAGATGCGAGCGGAGTCGAGTGTGTATCCGCTTTATCATTACATGTTATTATTTTGTGTCACCCTGAATTCGTTGTTGTGCACAATTCTTATTTTGTTCTTCACTTCTCGCAAACAACTTTTCGAAGCATCGCAATCGCAAGCATCGTCGTTACATTTTCCGCGCATGAACTTTTCGCCTTCCGTCGCACCCATAACTTTTCGCCGTCGCTCTCGCATTTCGCCGATAAAACTGCGCTCTTCTCGTCAATTTTATGGCGTTTCCTGTTTGCGTAGAAGAGAGACAGAGAGAAAAGGAATGGATAAGAAAGCATCTTGAAGCTGCCTCATTTGCATATTTCATTTTCGAGCGAATGCAAAAGAGCTTTTGTGTCGAAAATGTAATTTCAACGACGCCGCGATGGATGCCATGGATACGCAATAAATTCGAAACAAATACTCGTCTGGTGGCGCATCCATCAGGATTATATCTCGCGTGCGAAGGCGATCACATTTTGTGTTTCTTCTCTTCTGAACACTCAGCGACCGCTAATTTATTCAACCATAAATCATCATTTACATCACCGTTGTTGCCCCAATCGGACGCATTCCGGACTAATATTCTTTCCCCGACGACATTCGATGAATGCATCAATATTTTGTGGTTTCAATATTGGGATCGAATCACAATTGATGAGGATGGGGAGGGCGGTATGGAGGTGTGAGCGACAACAGTGGAATAAATCACCTAGCGACCCCCCGTCGATGACTCCGCTGATTATTTATTATTATTCGGTGCGAGCATGTGCCTGGTGCCATGGGGCCAGGCATCAACACACAATATGGTCGGCCACCCAAGTTTGCTTTTGATTAATTCCATTCCATTCATTGACGTGTCGATGTATCGCTCGCTCCCTGTCATCGAGTCATCATAAATATATCATCGAACGTAACATTTTCGGGTGGCTTTTGCGATGTGTTGGCGACTGTGGGAATTTTCCAACTCCAACTTGTCTCTCGAACCTAACAGAACGTAGTGAGTAGTGTGCGTGTGGTGTCTGTGTACCTTACCATCGCGTTCATTGTTCATTTGTGTCGTGTTTACACATAATACCTCAACCGCAAATGCACAGCACGGCACACACATTCACAATAAAGTCAACAGCTCAACCACGAGAATACGATGAGCAAATATTCCATCGAACGCATGGAAATTTCGTGGAATCTTGGGGGTCTGTACCATGTACACGAGCACGGTGTGAGTGGTCGCCGCACAGTCTCATCGACAGTAACACTATCCGGCAACGGTGGCCAGAGCTCTGTTTGCGACTTCTCCCTCATTCTGATCACGTTGCCCTTTTCACTTCACATCGCATGGCGTGCGTATCCACTATTGCGCTAGCTGTCGTCTCTCGTTGCCACTGTCGTTTTGGACCGTTGACGTCTTGTGTTTCCCTTTTGCGAAAATTTTCCACACACTGCCGACGTCTTGACAGCTCGGAGCTCGATACAGCGTGCTCGTTTATACGATGAATGTGTTGTTGATACTGTGTGGCGGCGCATTGCTTTCGCTGGTTATTTTTGATATGCGAGATCGTACAAACGGCACACAGTAGGGTGGCCGCAAGATTTCAAAATTTTCTAGTCTCCCTGATATTCCTACGCCGAAAGGTGCCACTGAACGGGATCAAGTTCCCGCGGAAGCTTCAATACCATCGAGCGACCTTGGAACGATAAAATTTTGCACTTCGAGCCATTTTGATCGATCGTTTCGACATTCGCCGCCACCTAATCAAGTTAAGGCAGTGCCTATCTGTGACGGCTGGCTTTGGTGGTGTTGTAGCGCAGGAGCAGGAGGCGAATGACCGAAAAGGCAGAGTGAATCGCTTTACAGGAATTTGAGCTCGCCTCTCGTCGAAGAGAATCTATAAGGATATGCTACGCCATGGTATGCACTCGTGGCCTTTTATTATCGAAGGATTCAGTTATCATCCTTCGGCAATCAAACAGTGAATGTGGGACTAGGAATGACACAAGTCATCTGCATGACAATTCTTTGAAAAATAGAATTCATATATGACACCAGCGAGGTCATTTGTGAGCGAGATACTAGCTTTGAAATACTTAATACCCTTTCACAGGCCTGTGCCGACCGGCGGGAATATGCTTGAGAATATGTAGAGAACTCAAGTTGAGACTCAAACCGAAAACGTATCTCCCGTCGGTCGGCACAGGCCTTCCCTTTCCCGAATTCGATTTTCAAGGCTACGTATGTTCGAGTTCTCATGAAATCGCATAGGTCATTTCACTTTAAATGGACAGGATTTGTCACTCGGCGGACATGGAAGGGTCTTTCCAAATGTCATCTTCAATCTTTGTCTGCCGAAAGGTGACATCCGAAGGCTAGGGCCCGCATGTAACAACTCCTTTGCAAAACTTGCGGCCACCTTAGACACACAGCGCATTCCAATTTAGTTCCCGAAGTATTTTTTTTTTCGTATTGACGCATCGTTACACTCGGTTGATGCCGTACAAACAACGCGGGCGAGAAAATCCCATGCTTGGAAATAAGAACGAGAAAAGGATGGACGACGACGACGACGCAGATAAAGCAGAAAACACGTTACACACGCAGAATGGATTGAACTCTCGCAGACAATTCATCCCGAACGACGGCAGCGCACACAATACATCCACAAGGGGAACGAAGACGACGACAAAAACGGCAAATAAGAAGAAGAAAAGAGAAAACAGTTCTCTTGTGCGCGGATGGGTGGGCGGTTGGATGTGGGGGCTGGCTGTATCTGTGTGTGCGGGCGTCAAGGAACGGTGTATTGAGTGCTTTGCCGAAGGAGTGTGTGCCTGCGAGTGTCCGTGTATGTGTCACATCCTCTTCGTTCATTTTTCCGTCGTCGAATCTATTTGGCGGTTGCCGTGCGCTCTTGGCTTCTTTCCATTCTGGCTTCACTCTGGCAGCGAGTCGACGACGGCATACCACTTCACTCCAACACAATACGCAACTATTCGCACAGTTTTACTTTGGTCGTTGCCGCGAAACGGCGCGAATCTTTTTTGTGGCTCTCGTCGTTCCGACTTTATCGTGTGATTGTACCCAATTCATCCGAGAGAAAGGGAGAATCGTTCCGTATACAGCAGCAGTCGACTGACTGTTTTTTTTTTCGTCCGTGAATCGTTGTGCAGATTTCGGCCGTTGTTCGTTCGGTTCGGTGTGAGTGCCGAAGGGTGCTGGCGTGGCACGCGCGTTGCATGTGCGAGGCTGATTTTTCGTTCGTTTCGATATTTTGGGCTTCGGCAAACGGAGAAGAATGCCGTTACAAAAGGAGGTCATTCACGAAACCCATTCGGAGCATTGTGATTCCACGAACGATTACGATGAACAACAAGATTATCTGTGTTTCGATGCTGATGGCAATTTGAACATTCAAAGTTGTGGTTCGACCATTCAGGTTAGTACGAGTATACCTACGGAGCGTGTGTAGCTTTTCAACCAGCAATATTCGCTGAGTATTATGTGTGTGTGTTCAGTTGCAGTAGGTTATGTTTGGCGGCCCATTCACTTCCATTAGCATGAATAGACTGAATGTTTGTCGAGATTCTTCCATTTCCCCACCCGTCCGTTTCATCCCTGGAAACGAATGTATGTCCACGTGGCACGAATCCCAACCATTTGAATGGCGAATGGTGGTGAGGGGGTGAGTCTGTTGGCAATCACGCCACTAAGACCATTCCACCGTTTTCTTTGTTCGGAGTTTGGTCTGCGCAAGAATATTCACGATTCCACGATGCCGAACGGCGCAAAAAGTGCTCGAGGACTCGAGGATAAAAACGATGAAAAGGGCAAATCGTCGAACAGCTTACATAGTCTCCACGATGCGGCGGGGGTGGGCATCAAGCATACCACTTACCACCAATGAGCAATTTTTTCCCCTATCGTTCGCACCATGTGAGGCGGCAGACTACTGACTAGTGTGGGCTGGGGCTTGCACAGTACACAGACACACACTAACACGACGGGCAGCCGTACGCAAATAGTGATAATGACTGCGGCGAGAATTTGCCGATAACATAATTGATACTTTACAATTCTGGTCGTAGTCTTGTGTCGACTCTATATTCAGCCACCCGACACACACTCACGTCAGCACGATCGTCCCAGAATAGTTGCGCAAACACTATCGAAAACGTAAACAAACTTTGTTTGCATTTAATTCAATTTTGTGCTCCGTTGCGTCGTCCGTTCGTCCCATCCGCATGCCCCACTTCGGAGTCCAATCGTTGCCGATGATGATGATTATGATTACAGCCGCGGGCATCGCGTCAAGTGTGAACAACGCATTTATTTATTGGCATGACCTCGGCTCGATTGGCGGTGACATTTTCTGCTGTGCGCTGCTCTGTTTATTGTTTTGAAAATATATATTTTTTGCACGCGCGCACACGCGTCCTCCCATGTGGACGTCGATGGGATTCGGCAGCCGTTTGTTTTTCACAATCGGTGGAAAAATAGATGACATTTTAATTTCGGGCGCGCGCCCCCCCAGTCAACGACGTAATTGGTCGGCGAAGCAATTTGGGTTACACGCACGCCAGCCATTCGCTTAATGTCATCATCGTCGTCATCATATCGTCGTGGGAGATTGTTTGGCCGGAAATCCTTGGCGATGGAGAAGACAAAAACACGTTCAGAAAACCGACAAAAAAAATTCCGAGGACCATCGAGTCCACCGTTCTCTGTTCGCGTTGGCATTGTCGGTGATTGATCCGTGCTCGATAGTCGGATAGTGTCGATCGATGGGGTGAGGAGGGAATGGACAAATGGCCATCTATTTTTGGCTACATGCTTAAGTTGCCCTCGGTCCGACCGATACAAATCCCCGCTTTGCACAGCGTTCGAATGTGATTTCCTTCGGCGATGCGTTCGCAGAACAATCGTACCGGCGCCATTTGTTCGAACCCATTTCTCTAGGCGCATCCATTCGATTGCGTTCGTATGTGTGCGTGTAGAGTGGTGTCTGCCAAGTCTAGGAACGTGAATGAGTGTGCACGTTCATGAACTATCCGGGTCAACGTCTCCACTTGACTCAAACTTTTTTTTTTCATGGATAAAAAGAACGAGAAGAGGGACTTGCTCTACATCTGTGCTCGCACAGAATATATGTAATAAAATCACAGCGCAGAGACTGTTTTATATTGAGTTATTGTTTTCGTGCTGGAGTTTCTTCTATATATTGACGAGAGACGGAGATGGATAGAGAATTGTTTCAAGCCATTCGCTGCAAATGCTCGTCCGAAGAACTTTCATATCTCTGTTCGCAGCGTGCGACCCTTCGGCTCGCACCTTCCACGTCCAAATTCGGGAAGATTTGCTGCAACTGTTTGGACCACTTTTGCATGTGATCCGTTCGAATGATTTCCGTTTCCATCCATTTGTTCAATTCGTCGATGGTTGAACGGAGGGCATTTGCCGTTTTCGTGGTGGCATCATTGTACCGAATCGGAATGCCGAAATTGACGAAACCATCGTTTTCGTTTCGATTGTATAACGATTCCGTTCCCAGCTTATACGTATTTATGGCACTTAGGATCCGTTGCAGGAGTAGTGATGGGTATTCGATTCGCGTCACCTTTCGAACAAAGACAAAATGCATGGAACCTTTCATCAGCGAGTCGGACGAAGCATTTGGAATGGTTAACTTACGGCCGTGGTAACTGAATGGATCCATTTGATTGGCTTGGACCTATCGGCTGCAGCAACGTCGGCCACATAATCGGCAAAAATGGCCTGCAATTCGCAACAGCTGGCGTGAAGTCGGTCCAGCTCGTTCCATTTTATCAGTTGATATGGATTTTCCTCGTCGAAATACCCACACACCGGACATTCGTAGCGACTGTGAATGGATTCAAATTTCGAAAAGTATTTTGTCGAACTTCCATAGTTATGTTCGTTTTTCAGCATAAGTCATACTGATTTTTAGTGATGCCAGCGAACGTCAATTGCATCAGCATATATTCTAGAGTTAAGCAATATTGTCGTCTCGCCGCAATTGACGCTCGCTGGCATCACTAACAATCAATTTGACTTATGCTGAAAAACGAACGCAAAGCACGAAGCTCGGCATACTTCATTACTTCAGTTTCGATCGGCGAACTTTTATTTACTTTTTTTCCAAACATTTTTGATGGAGAAGATGGCCGCATTCAGGTCGCACGAATTCCAGTTCAAAAAATAGAAAATCATCGCCACAAAATCGACACTCGATATCCATTTGTTTTCGCAGATCGCTGGATGAGGTAACGGAATAATGGCGCCGAAGAACACCTATATAATTTGGATGTGTGATCGATTTTTCCCGGACTACTAGAGTGAGAATAAGAATTATAGGAACGAAGCGATATCTGGGACCGAGCGTCCACATGGACGGCTTTGCCAATAAAATCGCCAAGTCGCTTCTTTTTCGCTTGAGGTAGTCGTCGGCGTGCTCAACAGCAATCAAAAAGACTTCATTGCCATGGTAGAGATTGGCGATTGGGTGCCCAATTATTGCGTCCATTGAACCTCCACCGTAGGGGCTCGCTGCACGTGGCCCAGAAATTTGGGTTTATTTCCATCTCTGGTACGGAGCATAATCTGCCATATGCACAGACGTTTTCGATGAATTATGGCGCCGAATTAAATTCTCGAAATTAATCATAAGACTCAAAATTGAATAAAAGGCCCTTCAGTCGACGATCCGCTCGATTCAGTGCGTCTTCACAATATCAAATGGTTGTCGTCTCACAAAATTACGGCGAAAAATTACGAACGAGAAAAACTGAAAAATCACAAGCAACGTCGGTCACATCCAATGCCGCGATGTCTTGCTATGAGCTCCAAAACTCAACTCATTTGTCTTCGTCTCGGTCGTTGTGCGGCTCCGACTTGCTTGGCCTTGAATGTGCCCTGACGGAACATTGAACTGGCATTGGCAGCAAATGAATACGAAATGCCTTCCAATTTGCCATTTTCAAGCGAATGGTGATGGTATGCGAACGAGAAGCTGAACAGTGATCCACACTCTTCCCCGCTTTTCCGCATTATTTTGAGGCAAACCTTTTCGGTTGAAACCGACATTGCCGACAACAAATCAAACAATAGATTTTCAGTGGCAGAGACAGCGCCAAAAAGGGTACCTAGATATCGAGTTGACAAGGATTGGAATTGCGCACATCGCAGACAGTGAACATGTCCATTGTCCATTGTCCAGGTCCACGGTCCCCCACAAACATATCGCTTTCGATTTCGTTGCGCAAGGCAAAATAAAAACGAGAACAACAACGACGTGCGGTCCACCGGATGACACTTGTGCGTTTCATATTGCCATTGTCATCCTCGACTGTATAATGGGATGCGATGAGTGATGACCAGAGCACAATTACGTCCATTAAACATTTGTTGTTGCGTCGAGTACTTTCATTCGATGGAAATGGCTGGCACGCAGCGATGCACGTTTCCATTTCTCAAGCTTTCCCAAATTACATTTGTTACAAACACGAAGGATACTCCATACAGCAGATGGGTAGAAAAAGTGCTCGCGATGGCCCATTGTGTATGTGTGTGTGCGTCTCGCTCCAAAACCGACCGTTTCGTCGGAAACACAAGAAACGCAAATTGAATGCTTCTGTAATTCGCGTTTCAATGGCGAGCTCGTTCCTCTCTTTCATTCGACGAAAATCATTCAAAAGCGGAAAAAAACGTGCGACGGGTAACACCGGAGTTGTCATTGGTTTGTCGCGCAGCGGCAACCAGCATCGATCAGGTAAATGATTCTCGTGTTTGGTCACGTCCACAAACATTTCGAAAAACGAAAAAAGAAAATCTTATTCAAACCATTTGCGTCAACGATAACGATTGATTGCGGTCAACTGGTCGCATGGGATGGTACGTGCGATCAATTAATTCGAAACGAAATGGAAACACACACAGAGACGAATGCAGATAGCAAACATTGCTCGACCCACTGGTGGCTCATTTGTTCTCGAATTAGAAAATTGAATTATATTTAGTTGGATGAAGTCACGAAATGGCATTCGTGCGACCCGTTCGAGAGTTGGTGGCAGGTGGTCGCGTGAATAGGCACAAGAGGAAAATTCCATCAAGGAGAATCGCACTGAGCAATCGCACCTTGACTCCCGTTTCTTAATTCTCAATCAATTAGTTGGCTTTCTTCCGTCGCAGTGAAAGGTGCTCTTACCTGCTGCTGGTCTCCCGTTTCAAGTTTTCCAAGTACTTTCTTACGATTTTCGCACCCGATTGGCGTTTTTGTACATTTTTTTTTCTTTCATTTATTTCCAGATTCAATTGAAAGTGATAAACAGACCGCACACATCGATCAAAGACAGTGCTAATGCACGTACCGGCGCTCGGTTCAAGTCCCGATCGAATAGTGTCGATGACATGCAAACACGACCAAACGAACGGCTGGCCACCTCTTCGAATCGACGGCAACTGCAGCCATTACCAGGTACGCATGCATTTGGTGTTCGTTTTCGGTTCAGTCAATCAATTGAAGTGAACATTTAAATGTCCGAGCATTTCGACCTCATCCCATGACTTCCAATTCTGTTGAAGACATCCAGAAATGTTATGAAAAAATTCAATTGTGAGTCACGTGTTTGGATCGTATAAAAATCCATCGGAGATAGGGAAATTGTTCAGTGTTATTTTCGCTCCAAACGCGACTGCAGTGCAGAGATGGTCACGCTCACGCAAAATCGCCATCGCAGAATTGCCAACGCTCACGTTGGGCCAATCAATCAATCAATGAAAATCCTCCACCGATCTCGCGTGCACTATTTGCACAGGGAATCAGTCTGATTGGACGCAGTGCAATGGCAATCACGGCGGAGGTTTGGATCAACTACTAGATGCACTTGTCGTCATTCGATGAAACGATTTTCGTTTCCCTGCCAAATATACGAGATCGAAATGTTCATTGAAGCGCACATCAATCGCCAGAAAATATTTCCGATGGCATTCCCTAATCACCAATCTCACTATGAAGCTCTCCCATTCGCATTTCTACTGCGGTTTCTCTTTTGTTAAATCGTCTTCAACGTCGTTATCGGAGTTCCACTGACTATTGCCCTTTGAACATCACTCGTTTCGTCGTAACCGCTGTTCATCAGCGCTCCTATTCAAAAGATGGATTTTGGTATTCGATTTTTATTCGATTCTGTTCATTTCAGGCGTCAATCGAACCATGGCAAACGAAACGACTTTCAAAGGATTGCAAATTTTTCCGCAGAATTTGGCGAAACATCAGCGACGTCAAATGCGTGGAAATGGTGAGTCAAACGGGAAGCATTCTCATTCAATCGAATGACGGAATGACGTCATTCACATTATTTTCATTTTCGCATGACATCCGATTTGTTTTCATTTCAATTTATGTGTGGGACGACGCAAGTTATTCGAACAGCAAGTTTTTCCATACCCCGGACCATTGATTTTCAATTTTTGCTTTTTTTTACTACTGCGAACGTCAGCATACGTGAAGTAGTAGTCAGCGAATGTGCAGGCGCTGTGTCTTGTGAAGCCAGCACTTTATGTTGTTCAGCACTTACATATTATTACTGCCGTTTTCACAGACGATTCAGTGAAGACGATCCATCTTATAAGGTCCTCTGATGCTGTGTGTTGGGTGTCGGTCTGTGCGGCATGCTAACACGTTCACGCAACGGGCTCGAGCTTAACTTTTTCTTTTCCGTTGCTAATCATATTATATTGGAAAATCTGCTGCGCATAGCGAAACAATGATGAAAAAGTTTTCGATATGCCTCACGCGTCTCGTGTCTTCGTCGTTAACCCCACCATCAACAACATCAACAGCCGCAAGATCAACAAGAACAAACGGCAATAGTATACATGCGGACGAGGCGCAACGAGCCGAAAACACGAAATGGTGCGTGAGAATTTTTGCAGCAAAATTCCATCAACCTGCAAGTATTGCTTGGACCGGATAAATGTCGGTTCAGTCCAGTGTTTCGGAGTAAAGCAAAATGGTGCTTCAACGGTTGCAGCACTACGCTCTTGGAGGTATTTTTTGACTTCAGCTGCTGAAGCACTACGTTTTTGGAGTCGTTTTTGTGCTGCGGTGTA
>JANTFB010099759.1:0-20181 GCA_026546635.1 Porricondyla nigripennis | reverse complement strand
AAAGCTCCCTTCTCGCTTTCAAGTAAGATCAAACACGTGCAGACTCAAGCATTTTTTGACATAGCGCAGACATAGCCGCCACATAGTGTGACAGATCGTTGACGTAGCGCCAATCAATAGCATAGAAAGAAATCTACACAGTACCCAACACATAGCAGTAATACACGCTACACACGCAACATTGACACTGTGTGTGCGCTTGACATAGCGACATAGTTACGGCTATTTCAAAAAATGCTTGAGTATAACTTATGTGTTTATTGAAGAGTGACAGCGAACGCGGGTGCATCTCCTTGATATAATGCCAAAGAAGAATTAATTTCATACACATTTATTTATTCTGGTTGAACACGAACTAATTTTTAAACTAGCTCTGCGATGGACTCCTCAACGCTTTTACAGATGACGTACTGTCACCAAATAATACATCTGATCTACAGCGAAGAGATGAAAACAAATGAGATTATCATAGTGACGATTCCAATGACTACTCTTAATGCTTCATGTGAAATCGATGGTAACATTCTTGCAATGATTTCGCCCGACGTCAATTCAGTCGATGTGGAATATCGACCGGATGCCCAATCATAGTTGTCAATAATAAATGCTGGATTGGCGGCACTCGCCAATTCCATCAAAACCAGCATACCAAGACAACGGCAACACCACACAATCGCTTTCATTCGCTGGAACTTTATTCCCAAGTAATAATTCTTTATTTATTCTATTCAATGATAGAAACGATTTTTGCTCGAATTCGAGTGAAGTATGGTGGCTGGCAATGATGAATTATCCCTTAGAAACGATTGTGCTAAAATTGGCGGTGAATTTAGCGTGGCCAATGACAAAGTATTCAGTATCCACGTTCAGACTATTTTTCGGATTATAATCTCTCATTAGTGTGGCTAAACGTCCTGCCAGCGGAAAATCCTGGTAACGGTAAATCGCAATGGAGCTTGTATCATCCAGAGATCCTATCTCAATGAAGAGTTTTATATCCTGGAGTTTAATTTCCCGGGCAGAAGTGCGTTTGGTGGAAAATGCCTCTTCTGCATATCGTAAATTAACCTTTGTGATCCAATGTAATCGTATGAGGCGCGGATTCAAGTAATGGAGAGGGGAGACGACCGTAAGTCTCAAATCGAATTCGAGCACATTTGTGAATAAGATACACACATTTCTTTATGAGAACAAGGATACATTGTATTTGCCGATTGGCAGTTGCGCTGCTAAGAGGAACATGGCAACGAACTGAATGCCGCTTTTAGTAATGTTCGCATGGAGAATGGAGGCGCACGAAAAGACTTAAGTAGATTTTCGCGAATATTGCAGCACACGGCATTCTATTCGTGAATCCTCACTCTCATAGATTCTGGAAAATAAATTGGAGAGTAAATTATGTGTATCTTATGCACAAATATGTCTAAAATTCAGTCTGAGACTTACGGCCGTCTCCAATCTCCATTACTTGGATCCGCGCCTGGTTGAGCATAAGGAACAACACATTTGTGGACATATTTATGTCGACCGATGGTATGAGCTTAGAAAGTGTGTGTGTTGTACTTATTAATGTCACGGAGGGCACGAGAGAGTCCAATGCACCGAGTGCGACACCATCGAACATCGATGTGGTATCGATACGAGCGGCAACAACAACGAATTCCTCTTTCGGTTGTGGAATTGTGCTCAATTGATCATTCGCAGTGACTACGGGTCTGGGAAATGAAGTCGCATTATACATTTTTGCCTTGGAGGGGCTCACAGTAGGTGTTGGTCGGAATATCGAGATCGAGATGTTGAGATACACTTCTGAAAGATTTGGAACGACGAATGCACACCTCCGAATTTACCGCAGTCGACATAAACGCATTTATCTGGATACTGCACAGTGCACAGAGACCTCTTGTGCTGATTTTTGATCAAGAGACTGTTAAACTTGGCAGGACAATCGAGAATTTGGTTAACGAAGGTCTCATTTTTCACGAAGTAAATGGGAAATGGAAATTCCTCATGCAATAGGCCCGTGCCGTATGGATTCCATGCTCCTTCCACCTTGTTTCCATCATATATTCGATTCGTGAGCAATCCTCCGTAACAGTTTGGATACTTAGACTCCTGGCTAAAACTGTCCAATTCCGATGAATTGTTGATCAAAATTATTCCAGCAATGTTTGCCTTTCCTTTTTCCATCGCATGCAGAATATTTTCGCGGGTAAATAATGCAGGTCCAAGAATCAGTGCATACGGAGGTGCTGGTGGATTATTAATCACAAAATCAAAATCACTGATACTGTCTATGAGGAGCAGTGCGTAGGGCACGTGAAGCGATCTGCAGTGCCGATGAACGAATGATCGTATCGTTCTTCAGTCGCACCCCATTGCCTCCCACAACTTTTCAGAAAAGTGCGTGAAAAACGACCACGAAGCCAAATCATCCTCCATCATGACGATATCAGGTCTCACATCGCCAACAAAACCACCGAATATTTAGTCCAGTTGGGAGGTGACCCGAAAAATCTGAGTGCGAATTCAAATTCAGCGTCGAAGCCAAAGAAGAAATGAGTGAAAAATAGTTCTATTTTCCAGTTAAATATAGTGTTGAAAGAGGAATGTTCAGTGAATAAAACCAGCTACAGAAAAAGTTTGACCCGCATTTTTTCCACAACTTGTCTGTGTCGATCCGATCGGCGACGGATAAGGCTGCTCATGCGATGCATACGCGATTATTCATAAATTTTTTTCATTGTTTTATTCGTTGCTGCGAGTGTGCGGGGGACAGCGACGGATTTTGTTAGACTTTTCAGAAATGGCAGCAAAGATGCCGAAGAAATGAACGAATGGATGGCATGTGTGTGTGTGCAAAGCATTTGGCTGGGCTAGTGTGGCGATGAGCGTCACATTTGGGTCATAAATCTATATATTTCAAACGTTCGAGCATGATTTTCGAGCAAATTTTCATGTTCAAGTGGGGAAACACAACGAACCAGTCCAAAGTGGATCGAAGACGACGCGATAATGCAATAAATTTGTGCAGTGGAGACGGAGCTCGGTGCATGGGCTTACACCATTTCGTCTCCATGAGGACGAACCACGAACCAACATGAACCGAGTTTTTCGCGCACAAGTGCATCCATGCGAAATGCGAAAATAAATGTGCCGTCGTTTAGGTTGAACGCTGAATATATTATTTCGCCATCAATCAAATCGATGAAACTCATGGACTTCCGAATTTATTATTATTCATCTCGTAATCACTGCGCATTATCATTATTGGCTGCATTCACCACATCAATCACGTCACGATTTTTGTACAGTTTTGACACCTTTTGGTTGATGTTAAAATGCCATCGCCGTCGTCGTCGCCGATGCTCGTTTGCACATTTACATTGATGATACACGCAAAAAAGATGCGCACATCGAATTACATGAATCGTTTTCCCTCGGAGTGAATCCATTGTGTTCGCTCAGGCTCGCGGCACGTCGAACGGAATATGAAAAAATCGAATTTGAATATTTCGTGGCTGGATGTGAAATTGCAAATGCATGAAATGTGGCGTCGACGGGCCAATCTGCCTCGGCCTATAAATATATTTTTCTCTCTCGAGGCACACATTTAATGCGTCGTGCACTGGAGCATTTTCGATGCGAACAAAAATGAAAGGAAAACCGAATCGAAATAATCATTACGTGTATTGTGCATTGTGGATGTGTGTTTCGTACGTACCGAAACCCATGTTTGGGGAATTAAGTAGAGTGGAAAATGTTATTATTTATTGTGATTCATGGAATCAATTAAGTGTATGCTCTGTGCTGTGTACGTGTCGTACACTTAGCTCGTACTGGATGCATTCGTTCCATAGCCTGTGCCGGCAATTCGAGTGAGCTGCAAGCGTTCGCATAGGATACCGATAATTATAGAATTCAGTGGCTCAACGCATGAACGGTCCCTCATACCCTCATACACAATGCGTGGATCACCGCTCGTTATGCGCTATTGATAGGTGTGATGAGATAGCAGCAATAAATAAAGGGCACAACATGCACCTCTCACGCATGCGATTGAATCTGATTATACGGATATCGCTCATTTCAGATCAAAGGGCGATGAAATCCGATTGACCATTTTCAAATCGTATGATATTTTGCCTAAAGACTCATCTCGACAAAAAATGTTGAGTTCAAGTGATCATTTTTTTTTGTGGGGGCCCACAGGGCGGCTCTAGCTCAGGACGAGTCTACGGACACAATTTTACTTTCCAGCTCATCATTCATGTAAACTACATTCTCTATCCGCCGCGCAAAGGCGATGCGTTCACTTTTCGTTCTTCATATTCTAGTCTTTTCAGAGTGGAAGCGACCAAACCAATTGGTTTTTCGCACCATGTACTGTCGTTCGTTCGAGACGAGTCTATCAATGGAACAAATATCGTTCATTTTCGATGCATTTCTTTGTGAGCGTTTCTCTGCATCATCAGAGTTCCAATCCAGCCGACTAAAATCAATTTTTCGGCGATTTCATTATTCGCCTCGAATATGTGAGAACATGGATCTTCTATCACACGATTTTGTTTGTTACGTTTTGCTACGATTTGGTTGAACAGAAATGGCATCAACAGGAAGGTCCGTCGAAGGGCTACCTGTCTCATAAATATTGCCAATTTTTCTTCGACCCTCACCGTGACCAGCATATGTCACATTAACACGAAATGTTGAGGTCTCCCATGATTTCATTATTCGGAATCAGGATCAAAAACTTGCCGGATATATTGAACGCCGGGTTCATTGCGTACGATAATGTACAGACCAAAGAGTTACAAACAGTTAATTTATGTGCGTTCGCACTGAAAAATATCGATCATTTCATAACTTTTACACCAGAATTTTATTCCGACTAACAGCTTCCGTGAGTCATAAATGATTTAGCGCAGGCCATCAAAACATCATAAGGTTATCAGTGCTCGGCCACGCACTCGTGCCATCATTGTACCTGAACAATCGCATATCTTCGACCGGATCAAAGGCCATGGCATGAACACGGATTCCCGAATACGGAAACAGGCCCGACACAGATTTGCCATATTTAGTTTCCAATAATTTCGGATACAATTCCAGTACCTTCTCGAAGTCATTGGCTGCGGTTTGCATCTTATCCAACAGTTCCATGGCTAGAGTGCGCTTCACCGGGTCGCTACGCTTGCCGAGAATAACATTCGATTGTTCCCTGGCGCCGAGAGATTTCAGATAGTCCACGTAATCATTCAATTCCGCTTCCATATACTCGATGACGCCGGTCATCAAGTCGATGCATTCATACTAACAACGAATATTGCGTGAAAAGTGAGACGAAGAACAATCAAATTCTCTATTTGACATTCACCACTTTTAGGAGAAGAGCATTGTCCTTCTCAGTTCGGGTATATTTGTTGAGATCGGCAAGGATGTGACGAGCCTTGAACTTAATGTCTCTCCCCAATCGTTTCAAATCGCTTACTGTGACGAACGTTTTCGACCTGTCCGCATTACCGCAAACGCACATAAATCTATTGAAAATTTCAAAATGAATTTCAGTTGCGTACATTGTTCACCGTAATTGCACTCATTGAAATGCATTCGATGTTTTCGTAGGTTTTGGTGCGCGATTCTCAATGGGGATCTCGCCGGTCTCTGTGTGGGGTGTCTCACTTACTGACGAGATTTTGCGCATGAGTCGCACATCACCCGATCGCACTCTCGACATCTATAGAAGGCTTCATTGAATTCCAAGAAGTGAGCACGACGATCGATTGTGCAAAAAACATTCATTTTCGGAAACTGTTCAGAAATTAGATAAAACGAACGGAATGATTCTATTGCGCCCAGTCTACTAGGAGAAGTTCATACTAGGCTCAAAAGTTGAACTACGATTTCACGGTCGACAGATTTGTGATGGAAATTGCTACCGATTGGATGAAAGGCAGTGGTTTGACATAGCCTGTTTGTCATCTTTAGGTACCTGCCACTACCGACCGTGGGAGCCTAGCGTTGAGCGGGTCGTACGCATTTTTACTTTAGTTTTCAAAACACCAAAATTTTATTCCAACAAACGGTTCTCATAATTCAAGAATGATTTGACGTGTACCATCACCAGAACATCGGGCCATCACTGCTCGGACGTGCGCTTGCGCTATCGATGTACTTGAACATCTGCATATCAACGATCGGATCATCGTCCATCGCTTTGCTCCAGACACCCGCGTATGGGAATAAATTCAGCGCAGCTTTGCCGTTTTCTGTTTTCATTAATTCCGGACACAATGCTAGAACCTTCTCGAAATCAGCAGCTGCGGATTGCATTCTACCCAACAGAGCGTGGGCTTCGTTCCGCTTCCCGAAGTCGTTCGGCCGAACAATGGTCGAATGCTCCTTAGCACCGAGCGACTTCAAATAGTCCACGTAATCATTCAATTCTATTTCCATGTATTCGATGACACCATTAATCAGGTCAATGCATTCAAGCTGTCAACAAATTTCACCTGAACAGTGAGTCGAGCAGTCATGCGGAACGAAAATCAAATTTCTAGGATTTACCATTTTTCCGCGAGCCCCCTCGTCGTTCTCTGCTGCGGAGGATTTGTTCAGATCGAAAATGAGACGCCGACCTCCGTACTTGATGGATCGTCTCAAACGCTTCAGATCGTTCACTGTGACGCTCATTTTCGTCTTGGCCGTGATGCCGCAAACGCACATAAATCTATTGAAAATTTGGCGATGAACCTTAATTAGCCTCCGTCGGTGATTCGCTCACTCAAAGCTATCGAAGCACGCACATGAGTGCGAACGATCCGAGACTTTCCCGTGAAAGTCTTCTAAGCTTGTGGTGAACGAATCTCAATCGGAAAGTTTGCCAGTTTCAGTCTCTCCCCCTCTCGCCACTTACTGTCGAGATCTTTCGCAAAGTTCACACATCAACCGATCGCAATCTCGACATCTATAAAAGGGCACATTGAACTCCAAGAAGTGGACACGACGATCGATTGCGCAAAAAACATTCATTCTTGAAAACCGTATAGAATTGAAATAATGCGCTCAGTCTACTAGGAATCGAGACTTGGCAATATTTGCCGTGTTGAAAGGGACAGTCGGTCATTGTGATGATCTGTCACCATTAAACTGTTTTTCGACGAGAACCGCATGAGATCGTAGAAACCTGATGATCGTTAAAAAGATGGAATTCCCGATTCCATCGATGCGAATCCTGATGACCGCAAACGATAGACGTACTCGCGAATGAGAACGGGAAGGATGCGAATACTTCCCGTTGGTAATCAGTCGACGATGGCGTTGGCAGTTGTCAAATTTCGCGCGATCCAACGATTCCATTCCACACTTTATTCCAATCGAATCTCACATTTCCACCAGTTGTGCGGCGTTGAAAATGCAACAAATTTCTGTTGCAATTAAAAATATGTTTACGAAGAGAAAATGTGAAATGAAACAAATGTATCAATTTTCGCCGTTCACAATGGGCCATTGTTTCGGTTGCCTTGGCTGGTGCTGTTGTTGTGTTGCCGCCGCGGCTGCCGATTTCTGTTTAGGTTAACTCACACTGTGCGAGTGTGCTCGTCGGCCCGTCATCGTGGCTTTGTACGACGTGACGCCGTTTTCTGTATGAAACCGACTGTCTGGCTGGGCGCATGCAACCGAACGACCGTCTGACTTGAGTGTGCGCCGTGTTTGCTCGATTTACTTATTCACAATATTGTTGTTGTTGCTGCTGCTGCTGTTTTTGCTTTATTTTAGAAATTATTTAATTGAAATATTGTTGTTCTGGTTCAGTTTGAATTTTCAATTTAGCACTTGTACTAGCTAGTGCTGCGACCATGCTCTGGCAGCGTGTGTTTGTGTGTGGCGTGAAAAGGTAGCTCAGTGCACAGCGCAACTCTTGTAACGTGCAATGAACCGAGCAGACGGCAAGAAAGAGAGCGGCAGACATGGCGTCGACTTGCGTTTCTGTGTAGTAATTGCAACACGCGTCGCGCACTCTTTTTCGTGAGGAATGTGGCGAGTGTGTGTGCGTCTCTTTTGGCCGGGCAATTGGTTGGAACAATTTTCGGACGAACCCAAATATGGCGAGAAAATCAAGTGAGCGTGTAAGAGATCGGCTGATGAACCGTTAACTCAGCCGAGAAACACGGGGCCAGCAATTGTGAGTTTCTCTGCTGCGATTTCGTTTCGTGATTTTTCACTATCTTTTGTTGGTTTCGGAATGACGTGGTTTGGCTATGTCCGTTCGGAAAGGTATGGGCCATGGGACGTGTGTGCGTTTGGGAAATATTCGCCGACACAAAATACACGTATGTCGTGTTTGGATTTCGGAGCGACTTGTTCCGCTATTGTCGTTAATGAGGTGACAACTTCACATAGTCGATGAAGTTCATGTTCGAATGGGATGCTGGCTGGAGTGAGTCCAACCGATTCCAGTGTCTTGTTCTTGAAAATGGAATGATTCGGGCGCTAATGGGCACGACGAAATGGGTCTTTGTTGCGGTCATAGATCATCACCTGTCTGTCCCGCCTGTTTGGTGGCACCAACAAGCTCACCGGTCTTCGGAGTGATCGGTGTACTTCAATAGTGTCTCTCGATCCGATCCCCTTTGTATTTAACCGGTCCAATGGCGACGCAATGTACTAAGAGTCCATTCCAAGGAGTGCCCAACATGAGTTTGGATCCCCATGCAATTAATGTTCGTCTCCGGTGAACGTATATGAGAATAGAATGACATGAGAATGACTGTTTTCGTCAGTCCGAGCCTACTAGAGAGAGCCAACTGTGATTTTATTCCCCGAAAATTTTATCCAAACATTGGATATAATAAGTGTGTTTCCGCATTTCCGTGAATTTGTGGGGCACCGTCATTGCCATCGATTATGTATCGCTATCGTTTGACGTTGACGAAAGGGAAATGTGCATTCGGAAATACTTTCGTCAATGTGGTCCACATCACACTGAGCTCTCGTGGATACCATCCCACTGCCTCCACAAAATCGGCACATGTCCCTTCTATGGCATACAAAATGTCGCTGCGCAACCTACGTGCTCTGAAGTAGGAATCATTATCCAAAAATATGCACAGGAAATTAAGTCTCAAATATCCGTGAAGTTCTCGCAGAGTCCGCCCCGTTCTCGATGTCGTTCTTTGGAGTTTGTACATTTCAAACAACTAATCCAAATCGAAAGACGAAAAAGACATTGAAGCATATTGGAAATGTTTTGATTTTTGCAAACTTATTTACGAAGCCATCTTTATATCTGTATTCTTGATCTTCTAATTCTTCAGCTCTGTATTTTTGTTCTTCGTCTTCGTATACTGGTTCTTCATATTCTGGATCGTCGTATTTTAGATTTCTATCGATCGACCGAATCTATAATTCAATTCTGCTGCCAATTGATTGATATTTTCCTCCAACAATAATAGATTTCCCAGCGTGATGGTCTGTTCCCCTTTGATCTTGCCACCGCAAAGACATATGCGTCTGTGGAAATTACTTGAAAATAAATTGCAGTCGACGAATGTGTTTCACCCCAGTGCACTGATCGAGTGGAAAATTGGAGGGCGTACGATTCACACAATAAATGCCCACATTTTTTGACTCTCACGCAATCCTCATGAAAAAACAAAAAGTGTTTCGGACAGTTCACACAATAAATATCCATTCTTTCGAGAAAGACAAGAAATGATTTTGGAATCGCTCATCCATTTGGGATCCAAAAGTCGGTCAACTATAATTTCGTTTTGTTGTGAACGGAATCGAGAACTACTGTATCGCTATGGGGCCAAGCGTGTGCCGTGTTGTGAATGATCGAATTTCCGCAATTAATCAAACCAAAACCATTTTCATCCTTTCTTTTCGATTCAGATTCGATCGATCGAATGATCTGCAGCTTATTTTCAATTGCTTGAGCCGGGTCCTGCATGAGAAGTGAAACTGCTCCAGCTTCTATGGGCCTCTCGAGGACTCCTCGGATACACGCACGCACGTGAGCTATCAGCCCAATTTCCTTTTCATCTAATTTTCATCCATTCAACTACCAAATGATGGATCAAACATCAAATAGTTGGTAGTAAATTGCACCATCACAACCCTAGAAGGGTCAAGTCTTCCTGCGGAACTATTTATCGGCCCCCACCTTGCGATGTTGAATTTCTGAAAATTCCTGCTTTCAATATTTCACACGCTATCGATGCTTTGGTATACCGTTACCTTTTCCCGTGCCTTAATCGACCAATTCGTAAGTGTTCTTGCTTGTCTGCTTTGCGGATTTTCTCCCTGAATTAGGTTCGTATTCAATTTGCTTACCTTGTCCATTGCTGCTCACACTGTTTCCCGTCGTGATTAGAATTTGACTCTCCAGCTCGTGCAATTCGGACTTCAATTCGGCTAATTTGTTATTACTTTTCTTAACGATTGACGCCACATCGTTCAATGAACGTCGATCGGTGGTTACTTCGCGCAGTTTCTCTGCTCCTTCTTTGATCTAAAATGTATGCGCACGTGAGAAAATAATGGCGAAAATGAACAAGCTAGGTAGTTCCATTGTGGAGAGGAGAGATGGTGAGAGGAGGAATGTCATTTCATTCTTACCTTGAGCTCTTTTCGTATTTCCCGTCTGATCGCCTCTTTGATTTCCTCCAGGCGATTCGGAAGTGCACTTTCTGGTAAATTATCGGTGAAACCATATTTGTGACTCAGCTCATACAGGACTGGATGCTTTATGTAGTCGCCCTGCGATAATGAAAAACGAGAGGGAAAACAGAGAAATTATTGCATTTTTTTTTTTGGAATATTGTTGAATGCCTGGCAGGCATTGCCTGTAATGATTAAACGACTGAACGAAGTTGAATGTCGCCGACAATCGGACACTGAAGCGATTATCGAGTGCAAACAAAAACAGAACTCTGTGCGCAGAGAGATAGTCGTCTTGTCAAAATTTGCCGACGGTTGACGTTAACTTGTGGCGCTTCAAACACAAAGCGCATCATTTATTTTGTTGACGATTGCTTCCCAGCGATATCTCAATATGCGCTGTGTGTGCCATTCGCCGGCCTCATCTGACTCAAGTTCATAACGAGTGTTCGATTAGAAATGTTCCACAAATTTTCCAGGGAAAGGACAGCGAGAGAGTGAGGGCGAGGTGGGCCCCTTCTAACTCGATTCGAAAACAAAATTATTCCCGCATTTCTTCATTGCTCCCAGCACTTCAGTTCTCTGTTCGTTATCAGCCAGTTGAAGACCTCCTTCTATTCCTGTACTCGGCCTCGCACCCACACACTCGCCAACATCAAATGATGTGATTGCTCTTGTCTCAAAGTCAACATAAATTCAAATTGAACGCGTGCAGATTGCAAAAACAGAAAAGAAAAACTATTGTCGACGCCATCCGGCTCTGAACGACGCCGACCAATTTTGTTTGGCAACCAAATTGACGTGATATTGTGTGCGCTGTGCTCTGCGTGCTCTATCATTTCTAAATCGGAGACGCAATCGATTCTCGTCCACATTTTGTCACGTTCGATGCTCTTGTTATCTATCCATTCTATGTGTTCAATAGTCTTGGCCGCACCGACGACAACCGCCTCACACTTGCTGCAACGCAATACGGCAAAATGCCAACCAGCTTCCATCGGAATGGCGCGCGTCGATAAAAGAAAAAGTTCTTGGGACGTGTCGAAACGTTCGCGATACCGAACGCCATCCATGAAGTTATTTATGCTGTCTCGCTCTCAATGTTGGGGGTCATTCTTTTGCCATTCCTGCACGCAGTCGGCACGGAACTTTTGCCTTCGTTCCGAAGACAGATTTCAATACGATTTGATTGAATAGATGCCGAGATTTCCATGCATTCTCAGTTGACGTTGCGTCGTCCGACCAAAGTGATGCGAAACCATGCATTTTTCATCATCATGAAATTAGAAAATGTTCGGGCAGCTCAAGAAGAAAGTGTCCTCGCATCCCCACTCCCGTGCTTGCGCCCCGGAGAAAGGTGCACACAAATTAATTGCTAATTTCGTCGCGACTTATTCCCCAGAAACTTTGGCGACACGACCTGCATAAGAAATGGCGAATAAATGAGACGATGCACTGGTCGCGCGACGAAAATACATCGAAGCGCGCACTATGCGATTGCATAAAAACGACCAGAAAGAGAAGGAGAAACTGTCGATGAAAAGTGGAATCGATTCGAGTAGGCTTTTATGTCGTCCGTCGGAACAAGACCACGTTAGTTGTGCATGTGCAATTGTGCATCCGATTCACCCGAGTGATGCGGATGGAGAAAGAAGGAAAAAAATCAACTTCCATTTCCCATTACCAGTTTCCGACCGCATACGGAATCCGAACGAGTTTTTCATTTCATTAAAACAGTTCGCATGCAAGGGCGGCTACTCGCATGCGGTTTTGATACAGTTTGGCGTTGCACTGACCAACCGGCCCGAACCAGATAAATGCATTTCGAATTGAAAAACATAAAATATGTAATCGTTGGTCCGTTCGAAATCGCCGTTGGCCACGACTCACACCACAAACCTGATCGATGGCGACGCTTTATCGTTGCCAATTATGTTGGCGATAAATTTCACTGGCGGCACAACGCGGCCCAGCTGTGTCACACCACATTTAGACGAATGAATTCATCTGTTCTCATGAATGGATTGATCGTGCACCACTATCGAGCCCAACAAGCACTCTCAATCATGTGCCATCGCGCCCATCATCGAATCGTCTCGTCTATTTATTTTCGAGAAAATCGTAGACATGGCCGGCGCGTCCTCGAATCACATTCAACGAAATGGAAATGACACGCACACACACCCAGTGATCCTGGGCATGTACCAGCTACCAGTCGTCGGCAGTCTGTGTGCGTATGCAATGCACGAAAAATTTTAAATGAGAAAATATCGCGACACAAGATGCGAACGCAAATAACAATTCTGTCTGCGACGGTACGAGGTACGGACTGTATGACGCATGAGTTCGTACGCTTCTCGTCGATACCGCATCGCCAGGCGTTTGTCGTTAGATTTTTCCGTTCGTTCCAGCAATGGAAAACACTAGACTCTTGCGCAAAAATGATGCGAACACATACACAATGGTGTTCTGCGCTCGACGACGTCATCGCCGTCGCGTGCTGGCTGCACAGTGCCCTGGGGTCTCGTTGAGCGCTGACGATTCCGTTCGGACAAATTCACTTCCAGTTTCAAAGTATTCCAAATAAATTTCTCCAAATGAATGAATGGCCATTTATTATTCGACGGAACGTGATGTGAATGCAGCAGCGTCAGCAGAACCAGCGCCGGCAACGGCCACAGACAGCGTCGCAATGGCTTCGCATGATATCTTCAATGTTCGACAAACAGCATATTGTCTCCTGTTGTCGTCGATCGCATCAAACGACAGAAGAGAAAAACGGAAAAAATCGACGACGCTCGTGCAAGTGCAATGGGTATTGACTCGAATGCGACTGAATGGGAACGAAATGACAAACCTGAAGCGCAGTGGCAACCGTCCCGGCAACGTGCACGCAATTGAGAAAAACGCTTTTATGCAATGGCTTCTGTCTGGTGGCACAGTAATATTCCATTTTTATTTTTATCGACGACCAGCGCCCAGACCCTGCACCGACCTGCGCCGCGTACACCGTACAATCGTTTGATTCGTCAATTTAAATTTATTCGATCAGTTCCATGGAATGGCAAAATCGCAATTAATCACAACGAACGGCCACACAGCGTTCACAACCATTACGTCTCACCATCCGGCGGCACCTAGCACGGTCTCGATGTTTTTGGCGGACGCGCACACACTATCGGCCAATTCCGTTGGCCGATTAAATTGCAACGCAAAGCGATTCGATGGAAATTAGCATAATTCGGTGAAATGCGTCGCGCATTGAATACATTCACGTATCGGACGGTGTCGCCAAACATTCGAATTGGCACTGATTGCCCATTTACGGTTAACTGGAATGGATTCACCGCATGCATGGGCGCGCGCGCACACACATTCAACCGTTTATCAATTCATCGAATGAATTGAAAGTGTTCTTCTGTGGGTTTCTCTTCGTCTATTCCGCGCCCGCAGACGTTCGGCTCGGTGACGGCGGGTACGGGTACGTGCACTCCACAACGGAATTATCGTGCGCAGCGATAAACAGAAAATGACGCCAGCGACACACAAAACACTTCCGTCGATGTATCGTGACGATTTTCGAGCGCCGATTGAGGCGGTGCACTTGAACTACAATTGAATGCGAGCCTGTATATCTCGTTCGGCGGTGCCTGCGAAATTCGTAACGGTTTTTTTTATGCCGGTGACCTTGATTCGAACGAATTTTCTCGTCTCTGCCAGCACTCAGTTCGAACCGCCAATTCCAACGAAATCGATATTCATTCCGTTTGATCGATTGGATGACTCATGATCCGCAGAAAGAAAGGGAATCGCATGCGGAAACCGACACTCTCTCGGAGACACAATTTGGTCGCGATGCCAATCGATGGCTTTAATGGTCACGCGCGCGCTACCCGCAATAGAATCGGCGTCTTCGAACACACACTCGCGCACACAATAATTATCGGCGATTAATTGACGTCGCGATCAAACAAATTGCCATTGGCCAACTGTTTCGAACACATTCATTCTGTCCGGTCGCACCAGAATCGTTGTAGCGTCGATGTGACGAAATGGATTATGTGAAAATCGTCGACACAAACAAGCAGCGCACACCGCACAATGTGCTGTAGATTTTGCTATCGCTGACCAACTAACTAATTTGCGATTGTGAAGAACATGACTAAACGTATTATTTTGACATGTTTGTGGAATTCGAACGCGCGCGCGAGACACACACACTCGCACACACTTGGGCGCACACAGGCGCACATCCGACCGATTCAACCATTGGCATGCACACAAGACACACGCGCAAGCAGGCATGAAGCTCGCTAAGGGAGTCGCATGTATTCTGCTTTGTTGTGTTTGTTGCTGACGGTTTTGTGTATGCGAAGCTATCGAATGTGAGCTCGTGTGAGGAAGAAGGGGAGAGAGAGAGAGAGAGAGGGAGGGAGAGAGCGACAAGCATACATATTTCACATTTTGGCGATGAATTTCAGTTCCGTTCAGTTTGGATTGGATTCGCGTGCGCGCACACATTTGCAAACAAACAAATCGACGTCAAACGAACACACAAGCGATTCGGGAGAGCGAGAGAGCGAGCGAGAGCAGGAGGAACGGAGACATGTCGGTTGATAATCGCGCGGAGCTATCGCGGTCGCACCCATTCGCTCTCTCGCACACTCGAACGAACACCCGCAGCACATTCAATCGCAAACCAATAAAAGGTTCAATTGACACAAAGCCGTGTGCCGTATCGTGGCCTATCATTCGATTTGCCTTTACTTGGTGTTTAATTCATCATTTTCGACTTCGGGAGATTAGATACCAATTATGGCATTTGACTGCGCTCGGCTGTGGCGAACGAATTTCGGCTTTTGATTTCATTGCCCTTCCTCCTCCGGCCATCTCTTCCAATTTTACCCTTTTCTTCGGTTACGCGTGCCCGCACCATTGTGTATACATACTTCGTGTCGCTCAGCGTCGTTAATGCCGAACGGTGTCATCAACATCGCGTCGTTCATGTCGATAACGTCACCACTTTTCGTGAAAGGGGCTGGCGATGCGATGTGACATAATCCCACATTACGATTTATTTTTTTTTGTCTTTCTGGACAGTGGCCGCTATACGGATATTGTCGAGTGGAAATTCGACGGGAAGACGATAAGCAAGATAAATCTCGCCCAATGTCAAGCAGAAGCGACCAGCCAGTTCGAATTTGAGACCCATCGAATCGAATACGATATGCCAATCAACATAGGAGACGTAGAATCATAGAAATTGATGCATCCACCCCATTCTCAACAAGATGCGATCGCATGGCATCATAGAAACTCTGTAGAAGAGTCCATGCATCGTTCAATAGTGGCCGTGATTGTTCGAGTGCCAGCAATCGGCTCATCATACTCATATGCAAACACCGATCGCCTTTCTCGCCGTAGCGGCGATTGCAAACTGAACGAAACGCACAAAATCGAGAATTGTTATTATTTGTTGGTTTATCGCGTGTATCGATTCCAATCAGCGTTCAATGGAAAAAGTTGCATATTCACGCTGAACGGGGGGGCTCAGCATCGGGCGCGCAATCAGCAATCGCCGATGGGTTTTCAATGAAACGAACATTCCTTTATTTGCTCGTTTTGTGTCGTAGCCGTAGGTAGACGTAGAGAACTATGGCGCCGACGACATTGCCAACCTTGATGAAGTGCTTCCACCATTAGGCACTATTCCACCGAACGGACAGTGGACACGTTCGGAACGCGTGTCGCCCATGTTCTGGATCTGTGCATATTGGAATTTACATCGCATCACTTCGATTTCCACAACACAAAAAAGGAGAGAAAAGTTTTCTGCACGAGAAAATCGATAAGCCTTGTTCGCGTCGAGGACACACGTCGCTGCCCATTTGGCGGCCAGCCGCAAGCTTCCCCCGCTCCTCTTCCGTTTGATTCATTTCACAATTTTGTATTCGAATGCAACATTCGGACCAAGCATCCGCCGACGGTCGCCCGGTACACATAGCGCGCGTGCTTCGATGCGAAAAAATCACCGGTGCGATGATGAACATCCACTCACTGACACTCAGCTTTGGACGACATTCGAAGTTTTTTTTCTCTCTCAACTCATCGCCGAGTGCCGCAACAACAACATGGAGCATCCGCAGTGTTTGGCGCAAATCGAAATGGAAAAAGGTGGATTTTTTCATTCACAATGCGAAATGTGAGTTGTTGACGCATTTATGGCATTTGAGACAGCCGTCTGTCGGTGGGTTTTGTGGAGTATGCATTCGCGATGCGATTAAATTAAAATTAAATTAGATCAAATGCGCCAATGCAGCGACGAGTGGCGTCGATTGAAACACTCATCGTGGCTACTCATTGTCATCGACGACGCAACATTATCGCAATGGAAATGATGGACGCGCGCCCATCAGCCGTCCATTGGCGGTCCGTGATGTGGACAAGCGGATAATGGATGTTGCGATAAGCCGATGGATGCAAATCGCGGAGCAGCTTAGCCGACCCATCGTATGGTTTGGCATGGCATGGGACGGAGAACGGTGACGCCACTCCAATTGTGTAACACCCGGACCGCATCGGCCACGGCTAACTGAATTAAAATTAAATTAGAGCCTATTTTCACTCGGATCGTACGACACACGCGGCACGTGTGCTCCTACCGACGGCAACGACAATACGTTCGAAATTCAATACGCCAGCGGAGCACACATTATTCCACTCGCCACATCGTTGTGCCCAATTTCCAACCGTATCGTCCGTTCCGCAGCCCGAGGTGTGAATGGGATTGTCTTAATTGATTGTGTGTCACGACAAATGTCGCGCCGGTCAACTGAATGAATTGAGTGCACAATGAACGGTGCAGTCGATTGCTGATGGCGAAATCGATTTTCCGATTTGTCGTTTCCAAATACGCATCGATCGCGAGTCGTGAAGCCATTGCGAGCGAGAAATGGGAATGGTTACGTTTTGTACGTTTCGGGTTGGAATTATTTAATTGCTTGTGGAGGAAGGGGTGAGGGCGAAAGGTTAAGAGGGGAATGCGAAGCATCGGATGCCGGACATTAATCAAGGAGATATCTCATAATTTTTATTTACGGGCCTCGACGCGCACGACAAAATATGAAATGGGAAAAGCGACGACAACGATGACGACGCATGCATTCCGGCCAACCGAACCAGAAAGAGAGACACAAAAAACGAACGAACCAATTTGAATCGAGTATTTTCGGTGGTTGACGTCATCGAAATTTTATTTTTACACAAAATATTAATAAACACACGCGACACACGTAAACGGACAGCAGACGCGACGTCGGGGGAGAATCGAGAAAACATTTTGGCACCGAAAAGCGAGTCCATAGCACTCGTTTGTCGCTGTACTCCACCACGCTCCCGACAAACTGTTCGCAAAGTGTTTGCTCGCCCGATGAAGAGGCGACGGCCATAAATGTGCCTCGCCTAACCGCAATTCTTCTCTTGTCTTGACCGATCGGACTACCATCGCGAATTTCGTCGTCGTCCCCGCACCCTTCCCCTGGCCCGATTGCCCACTTTGGCGTTTGTTTACGACGCCCTTGCGCCAATGTATTTATATCATTTCGGTCTGAAGTCTGAAGACTGAAGTGACGCAAAGTGTTTCCCTTAAGAGCGCCGTGACTTGTGTGCGCAGCATAAGTGGACAACGAAAAAATGCGATCCACGGCATTGACATTCCCCTCCCCCGTCGATGAACTGTGATCTATTTCCAGCGTTTTCTTATTCGTCACGCCTGCATCGGATCGATGAACACACTGCGTGACGATGAGTGCGTATCGAATTACAATCGAACCGAATGATTTATTGTTGACATGCCACCGTGCGCCAGTGCGTCGACGCAACGTCTATTGTCTATCGGAATGTAACCGTACAACTTTGAATGGATATCAATTGATCAATGTAGGTAACAGGCACGACACGACCACACATTCACATCGACATATTCAATTACATGCAGTCGGCTCAATAACCTTGACGAATTTCGAACCGGAGAAATTGCCGATTACAGGCGGCACAACCACAATGCGATGCGCTAATTTACGCTACGCGCGAAAGCCAATGAAGAGCAGAAAATACGAAAATCAAATATGTGTGAACGTGTAATTGAATTCTAACGGTTGCCACCTGCCATCGGCGAGGAGACAAAATAAATAAAACATTTGCATATGCATACGAAGTCAGGCCAATGGTATTTGGTACAGGTGGAGCGTCGGAGTCGAACGATTGGGCTCAATCGGAATCCACAACATTGATTTGTGGGAATCACACGATGACTCGGTTTCGCATTCAACACCCGCTGAGCTCGCATCGTGCTAAATCTATACATTCGATGAGGTGAAAGTGAAGCCCGGAGCCTTGCGAAAACATATATGTTATATGCACAGGCACACACACACAGACACAATCGATTTTCGTTCCCCAAACACCCATCCAACTCAATTCGTCGATTATTGTTTGTTTCTTTTATCCGATTTCCATTAATGAATGAAATATTTTCATAATTGATTGCAATCATCTACTATATGCAACGGTCGCTATGCATACAGAAGCCCCTCCCCTCGTCTCCCTTCCCTATCTCTATCTCGCTCGTCTAATGTCCGCAGAGACAATGGCCGACACAAAAGAGAAATTATTGCCACCGATTTTTCATCGTGCGTTTTGCAACACGCGCGCGTCCAACAACGCGGCAACAACTGAAAAAAGTTGGTATTCAGCTGAACCTCTCGAGTGATACGGTACCACGAGTGTCCATTAATGGATGGCGCTTATGTGCTGCCGCCTGAATAGACTGCAAAGAAAAGACTTATGGTGTCATTCCATTGCACACAGAGTACCCTCACTCGCTCAGACAAAGGCATCTTTCATGTGAATGTGCCAGTCCGTCTGGCGCAAATCCGCTGCGATTTTTATACACAGGTGAGACAAGATTTATTGCTCAATTCGGTTGGTGCGAAGACAGAAAAAATGTCCCAACTTTTGCGATATTTCACTGCATTCGGTTTGGCGGCTTGTTGCTCGTGAGCTGTGGCCATGGAATATCTTACAGGCGCACAGTGGACACCTGAAACAATATCCAAAGATTATTGTGCTCAAAGTCGACGATTAAATTGTTCGGCTTCCAATGCGAAGAAGAAGAAGAAGAAGAAGGAGACGAGGAAGCAGACAAAGGAGGAATTAGAAACAATAAAACAGAAGAAGAAACCATCAGAACCTACTTACGAACCATTTTAGCCTATTTATCGGACGCACGCACACACAGCACGACACAATGCGGCGACCAACTCAACGGAGTGAAATTACAATCGAGAAAGAACCGAGGGAATTTCTACATTTTTTTCTTCACTTTTTTCTTTGGTAAAAGCACAACAAAAAAACCTGGAGATGGCGATAAATTAACATGAAACACATTCACAAAATGGGCTGAAAAGAAAAAGGCATTAAAATGATAATGGAGAATGTCGTTGTTGCTGTTTATGT
>JANTFB010099648.1:0-13047 GCA_026546635.1 Porricondyla nigripennis | reverse complement strand
TCGAAAGAATCATGTGAACTTGTTGAAGAATCACTTGAATCATTGGGAATTCCCAGAATCATATAAAATCACTTCATGAGATGATTGCCCCCGCCCTGGTACCCCGATTCCTTGAAGTCTTCCAAGACAATTTGTGAATCGTTTCAATTTTGAACTGCAGCACCACCTCTTGAATTCAATATGAGTACATACAAAGAGTAGCAAAAGCTGCTCCATTTTTAGTTGATAAGCGAAAAATTTAATTTTTGTAAATAAATGAGTTAAAATTTAAGTTTTAGTTTCTAATTTACAATTGGATCGCTTGTAAAATATTCTCAACAATGGTCCCGGAGTCCCGGACCGTTCAAGCCGAATTTGTCATCAAGCGTCCGGAAAGTGTTTACCAAAATCCCGTTCAACATTACTCGTTAAGTATGCCTCCATTAGACTAGAATATACTTAATTTTAGCAATTTAATCAATTGCAGAAGATAAAAACCTATTTCTCGCTCTCATTGTCTTCTAACTATTCCAGTTGATAACACAGTTCAGAGCTTCTGCTTCGGCTCACCCTAAATTAGGATAATTACCAAACGAAGTTCATTGTCGGTATACCATAAAAAAATATTGGAATTCCGGTTATGTACGAATGAGATATTTTAATCATTCAATGTACACTCAAAATAGATCTTGAAACAGTCTGCGCTCTATGGTTATTCTATTCTCTGCTGATGACAAATGAATTCCAAGAATAAAGTGATCTCTTCTTCGGCAGCGTCTTCTTTGGATTTTTTGTTTCTATGTAATCGATGGAAAATTATTGAACAATCGGGGATTGTCGGCAATCACCCTTTCCCTTCGTAGCGGACATTCGTTTTGACCACTCAAGTGAACTGAAACGATGCTGTTCGGTCCCATTGATATCAGAATGTCATTATCTTCTGAGATGAACTGCGTCAGTGACTTTCTTCGTACCTCGCATTGTTTTCATATTCTGTTATTTTTGGAATTCAAAAAGTGTAATCTTCCTAATTTCGTGCATTTCATAATATTTCGGTTGTTGAATATTCGTACAGTAGCGGACCGCGAATATATGAACCCACATAATCATATGGTTAATATATTCTAATGGGTATACAATAGCGTGAAGACATTCTTGAAATGCGACTCGACTTACATAGCTAAAAGCATTTTTGTGCCCTTGCAATGAAGAATGAACTCATGGCAATATTTGTTTTCGACCAGTCCTATGGTTTCAGCGAATCTGTTGTGATATGACAATATGAATACGATTGGCAGACTGTTGTATGATTCCAACACTATTCGACACGTTCACAAATTATTTATTCAAAAATCGCCGATTCTTAAATTGTGGTCCCTGATATCTGCTCAATTTTTTTGATGCGGCGATTCTCCAGAGGCGGTAGTTTTGGAAAGTGATGTGCCATAATATTGAATACTCTCTGAATTGTTCAACTATTTCGTTGGTTACAGTGGCCCAACTCCCAACTAGAGCGCTCAATTTTAGTGACGCGACCACTTTTTTCTGCACTTATTTTTGCCCTACATTTTATGCGATTTTGCTTCATCTTCGCCCTGGTGCCTTCATTGTCAGGATATTACTTCCATTAAGGTCGGCATGAGGTTCTAAGTCAGTGCACCTCGGGTGTAAATAGGTGTAGTTTCACGTGAAATCGACGTAAAAATTCCAGCGTGCTTTTAATTGCAAATATCTCGCTAGCTCCAACTGATACGCACGCACTCTCTGCGTGCTACTATCATACATGCAAATCTGCCAAACATATAAAAACAATACACTGTGTGTGAGACGACATGATTTGCGTAGTTTCGCTAACGAAAATAAGCATCTGGGACTGCATGCGCCCCCATGGTATGCGTCTCAGCAGATGACTGGATGGAAAGATTAAGTATGAAATAGCACGTAAGTATCCATATCCATACAAATTTTCCTCATCGCCGTTGGACGATGGATGCATCGGTGCAAGATGTAAGAAATTCCTTTGTTCATTGGTGGTTGTGGTATGTTGTCTACAAAATTCACACCCACATCATCACAATGAAATCACAACTCTAATAATAAATTGATGAGCGGTACGAACAATTCTAAATCGGCCACCTTTATGCATCCAGTTCAATAGTTTCGCCGGGAAATAATAGAAAAAACCTCTTTCATGGGTGAGTCTCATCACAACACACACACACACACACACAGTCTATTAGCCGTCCATTGCTTACGGCTTGTACCTTGAATGTGTATGAGCAAGTAGTATTACTCGTGCTACAGGATAATCGTATGTCTGGTAAGACGGCATTATAATTCATACAGTCTCCCACCAGAAGAAATGAACTAAATTTAAATTTTCGCATGGAAGCACCATTGAATTATATTGAGAATGAGATACATTGCCTTGTATTTGAATTTTATTAATAGAACACGACAGTAACTCGATAGAAAACAGAACGGTTGATATTTATATAAAATACGCAGCATGCAGGTAGTACTTTTTTTATATTAAGCACCGAAGCATCTATTGTTCCATTAAACCTGGGTACGTTCAAGCGGCGAGGTATCGGTGGAGACATCTGAACCACCAACTCCCCCACCAACCACCGATTCAGATGGATGTTTAATCGAAATATTCGCGCTGCGTACGAATATAGATACGTTCCCATTTGGAACGCAAAATGCATGCCATAGTCAATTGTTATTTACGAGTGTCACGTGGCCATTTAACGTGAACGTTGTTCATTTTCATTCGCGCATGCGTTCTTCTGACGATAAATCGGTGGTCGTCGCCCGTAAATTCACGACGAACGCTCTCTTATTGCAACATTCGTTCTTTGGACGTTCCCCGAGACGGACGCCTTTTCAGTAATTGCTCTGGATTATTTCAAATATAGTACGGTATCATTGATAGAATCGCATTTGAAAAAAGAAAATTGGAAAATTGTTGTTCGAAAAAAGTGAATAAAGTGCAATAAGTGATCATCGGTGAAATCAGTGTAATCGGAAAGACAGAAAAACAAACAATTTCTTCCCATTGCGGATTACATTGATTAGTTGCAACGTTCTATTTAATGGTACATATTACCACCGGCCGATGCCCAGTGAGTGTAACAGTCGATAAGCACAAATTGGATTATATACGGTTGGCGGTAACAGAACGACGACAATATATCGCGTTTTACGTTGCCGCTGTGAAGTTCAAATACAAATGAATATTTGTAGTCTGCAGTGAATCAATTTCAATACGCTGGTAATTTTTGACAAAAATAATTAAATAAATGAATGGATCAATCCATGTGTAAGTGTGATCGTGTGTGTTTGATTGGGAAGATGGATGCATGTTGGTTTGTGATTAGCCTAGCTTCGAACTTACCCGTTGGCTGATAGCTTTCCTGCTCTGCAGCAGTTGCGAGTGTACGCTTTAATTGCCTCAGTTTTTAGAACCGGCCGCTATATTATTTTACCAAGGTTCTCATGGATACTTTGGTTACCGGTATTCCAATTTCATGAATAATAGGATCCTTGCGGTGTAATGCATCTCGCACTACCTCATCCGTCTTGCCTATTAACGGTTACAAACTAATCAGATTACATAAAAACAAATGCGGAGCCACCTAGTACCATCAACCGGTGAATGTTGAATATAGTCTATCCACTATCCAAGATGAACAAATGAGGGTCTTGTAAATTAAAACGGTTTCTCGTTTACCTGAAACTAGCTGAGCTCAGATTTCTGCAAATTTTCCTTGTACCATGGTGCATCTACAATGCCAACATCGCCAAAATTCGGATAAAGGAAATCAGTCCTGCAACTAACCTCTTTCACACCTCCGCCCAATGACGATAACTTGTGTTGTTCATTTCCGAGGCCATATTCTTCAGGGAACGTGACTTCTGATCGCTCATCATTTTCCGTTTCGTTCTTCTTTCGCTTTATAACGCCGACGAGTTTTTACTTTGCATTTACTAAAATTCATTGATGCTCTTTGATAAAAATAACAACTCAAAGTAATGATACGAATCAGATGATATGCGCTTCATCTGAATTTTGATTCCTCAGGTATTATCATCTTCGATTCTCCTCAGACGGGGAATTCCCCCTATTCCCCGTCTGATGCATTTTTTTTTGAATGAACCCGCTCACAATTGATCTGAATTATGCAGTTGGTTCATCTATCTTTATTTGGAAAATTGTCTCGATCATCGTTCTCTTTATCGTCACTCATCGCGCATTGCCGTTCTGCAGTTATCGCGAATGTCACCATTTTGCTCAGTGCCCGTGAGCGCGAATATTTTCCAGTGTACGATTGGTCACGTGTATTTCACTTTTCAACTGTATATAACTCACATTTACCTGCACTGTCCTGTATCGCTATCACCGCACTTCTAAAAATGGTCAATGTGAATAATTGCCGACTGTTAGTGTTGAGCTGAGAATTTATAAATATCTGTAAATAATCGAAATGAATTAAACTCTTCATTGGCCATTTCCGTAGTCGATATTATTTTCGTTTTTTTTCTTTACATTTACAAACTGCATTCAACTGAAAATAGATTTCTTTATATTCAAGAGCAGAAGACACCCCCGAAAGACAGTCGTATTGTTCAGGAGTCTATAGAAAACAGTCGCTTGTGAATTGACCGCAGAGGACAAATTGATTAAACAGTTTCACTTGAATCGGACAATTCCGTATAAATAGGAAACATGGATTGGATTTATTCGAGACCTCAAGTCGACAACGCATTTTCATCGCTCGGCGGAATCCGAGGTGATGATTACCTGGTGGGCGACAAAGCCATAGGTAATTAATTCTCAGAATATTTCGAGATCAAATAACATGATGTCGGAAAACGTGATCTGATTCCACTACGCCCACGGCACATTGTTAATGTAAATATCATGACTCATGACGAGACTTTACCATTCCAGATGTGCTCAACGAAATCAACTGTAAATTAACGTGCGAAGATAAGACGTTGCGTACATTTCGCCGTGCCATCGGACCAAATGTGAAAACGGATCTATTGCCATTCTTGATTAATGTCAAAGACCACAATATGATTGATGAAATAATACGAATTCTGGTGAATTTAACGGTTCCGGTTGAATGTCTATTTTCCATTGAAATCATGATGCGCACCGAAGTTGGACGGCGTACCATAACCGATTTGAATGCATTGTTGGCGGCCAGCAAAGAATCGTTCTCCGATTTGCGGGCTATTCGCGCCGTCGTCGATCACATGAAAAATATTTTGAAAAAAGATTCGAAACTTTCGTTCGATCAATGTGACAGCGTTAACAATTGCTTGGTGCTTTTGCGTAATATACTGCACATTCCCGAGTCCGTGCATGTGGGAGTCGGACAACGTATTCAACCGAACAACATTTCAATGCAAAATCAAATCGTCTGGAATTTATTCACGTTGAGCATTGATAAATTGTTCATATACTTGATGTCATGCCCGCAACGTTCGTTCTGGTGCGTCACTATGGTCGAATTAATCGCACTTATGTATAAGGATCAGCACGTGGCTACGCTGCAAACGATGCTCAGCATTTGGTTCGAGAACTCGCTGTCAGATAGTTCCGGCGATTTCGAAAGCAACACGTTTTCGCCAACGAACAGCAATGGCGATTCCAGTCCAATGCTAACATCAACATCGGATTCGTCCGACAATGGAGGTGAATGTCAATACTCGATTCTTATCGCAAACCGTCTTCTCAATTCATTCTTTGTCCCCATTTGCAGGCAACAGAAGTAATATAATGGAAGCGATTACGGAAGAACGGCGATATAGTGAAGCGACTCGAGAGAGTTCTGAGTATTCTGGCGCCGTCCGCAGCAAATCAAATACAATTAGAATTGCCCAGCAGAAGACGCAATCATCAAAATCGTCAGTCGCGACGGCAGTGACAGCTACTTCATCGTCATCGTCACAAATGAACAGCAAAATTGAGTTGGAGATGGCGATCGAAACCAATGACGATGAGCCACAATTACGGAAATGCCCATCGACAACCGAACTATCCGATTGTGGTTACGGTACGCAGGTCGAAAACCAAAAATGCATATCGACTTCAAGCAAAGAAGACAACTACCCATGCCAAAAGGTGCACCAGAAACCGCCGTGCAATCAAAAGCAACGCTTCAATGCAGCTAATAATCCGCGTAGTGCGAACACAGCGCAAGATAGGAAAGAGTTGCGACGAAAGAAGCTTGTCAAGCGTGGCAAAAGTAGCTTGTGAGTAAACGCCTGGACACACTCCACAACGTGCGCAATACAACTAATAACATCGATATTTTCTTTATGCTATCGCAGAATCAATATGAAAGGGCTGCTGCACCACGCGCCGACCGACAAAGACATCTCGAATATTTTAAAAGAGTTCGCTGTTGATTTCCTCCTCAAAGGCTATGGATGCCTGGTGCAAGATTTGCACTCTAAATTGTTGTCCGAGCAGGATTTGGTATGTAAACATTTAGCAATTTCGTATACACCGTTCCATTACAGTGAATGATAATCCAATTTACTCCGTCTCGTGAATGCACACGTATAGCAAGCACAAATCGATACATCGCATTTCTTCTGGCTGGTCACCTATTTTTTGAAGTTCGCCGCTCAACTCGAACTGGACTTGGATCACATTAAATGCGTCCTTTCCTTCAATATTGTCAGCTATTTGACATACGAGGGCGTTAGCTTATATGAGCAAATAGAATTGACGTCAAGGCGCCAGGACATTGACTTGAAGCCCAATTTACGTAAAATGCATCTGCTCGTGACAGCAATTCGAGAATTCCTTCTTGCGCTGGAAACCTACCAGAAAATATCGCATTTGAGCCAAGTATGTTAAAAAAGGATCACTTTCCACGATTCATTTGATTATCAATAGCTTAAATTTTTAACGACTTTAGGACGTCGCTAATTATATTCGACTACTGCAACTCCAAATAAGCGTTACCGAAGACTTGAAACATTTGTTCGTTCTGCTCATTCGCAATTACAACCCGGCGATGCAAAGTCGACAATATTTGCAAGATTTAATTGTCACCAATCATATTCTGTTGCTCATTCCCGATGGAATATCGCAGACACTCGATCCGGGAAGCCATCATATTTTGATGGAGCACATCCAACAGTAAGGACAATTGCGTTGCATTTTGTACAGGAAAATCGTGATGTTGAATGCTTCTATTTTCCATTTCTGTAGATTTGCAACGACCGAAATCATGCAGCAGTATGGCTTGTTGCTGGAAAACTTCACAGAAAATGATGAATATGTGAACGATTGCATTTTCACTATGATGCACCACATTGGTGGTGACCTCGGACAAGTGAATACCCTCTTTCAACCGACCATTTTGAAGACGTATTCGCGCATTCGGGAAATGGACCACGAACTGTGTGATGTAAGCCATTCTAGCATAATATTTCTGCCACAATTGCAGTCCTATTCAATTACCCAGGTGTAGATGTCACCTGAAAGTTTTGCAATTGAACAGTGATCGTCTGACCGCCATACAAAGGAAGACGTATCCAACAACAGAATCATAAATAGTATTTTCATCTTCATTTCTTTTTAAAGGACTGGTGCGATTTAATCGAATTCGTCATCCATAAATTCATCAATACGCCGCAGCAAGCACAACTCACAATCGCACAGACAACATCGGATGTGGAGATGACCACGAGTCACGGAAGTGGCGAAGTCTTTTGGTAAGCATCTTTGTTCAGTCCACTATTGATCAATGCACAATTGTAAAAGATGAAGATGGAATTGTGCTCAACACACACACACACAAACAAACAAATCAATGGATTAATTTTCCGGCAGTGATGATGTATGGAGCCAAGAAGAAATCGATATACTCTACTGGTATTACGAGCAAAGTAAAGCGTTCGTGGACACTGTGGGACAGATCGTCAAATTGTTCAGCGACAGCGGTTTCCAGGGAAAATCGCGTATTGCCGTCGTCCAGCAACTACTGCAGCAGGTAATCGAGTGATTGCACGATAGTTTTTTCAGAATACAATCAATTTTGGCATTTTTTTGGTTCGATAAGGATATTGTGACGAGAGCCGAATACAACGACCTCATGATATTTGAAAATTCCGAATATGAACGGAACTTAAAATCGATTCCGAACACACCGACATCAAGGGTGGAGTCGGGCATACTTATTTCGGGCACGCCTGAAAAACCCACAGATGATATTCAGGTAAAAATCGAACCGAACTCCGTAAAATTTCCGTAAGAACGCGATTTTCGAACGATTTTTTCTCTTCCCAAATAAAGGTGCTCAAAGAGATTTTGCTGAAAGAAAACAAAGGAAAGCAGATCGATTGGTTGCAAACATTCTTGATTGAATGCTGCCATGCGAAATTATGTTGCGCCGAAGGCCAGGATTCAATGAACAGCAACAAAAGCGATACCACAAAAATTACCATCATCCAACCTGTTCCATATCATTGCATCTGTAAAACGAATAACGATTTAACAAATTCGAGCCATTTCGCTAATTGTTGATTGTTTTGATTTTCGGTTTCAGTGAAAAAACAGTCCGTTCCAGTGGTTCCGTGGAACGCGGAACAAACTAGCATCTTATTGTACCAACCATTTATATTGCTGCTGCACAAATTGGGCTTTCACTTACCGGTCGACACTGGAAAATTGTTCGTTTGTATACCGGAATTCTGGACTGCCGAAATATTATTCAATGTCGCTGAGAAGCTGGGTCCAATCCGCCAATGTAAATTGTGCACCCGCTAAATTGATTTCCCGGACGAAACGAATCTGAATAAAACCGACTTTTTTTTGCAGCATCATTGAAATTCGAGTGGATGAGAGAAATCAAAATCAATCAAAATCTTAACTGCTACACAAGCAATGGACAATCACTGATATCATCCAATCATACACAAATTCCTCAGCAAGTTGCTTATTTTAATGCCTCACCATGTCAAAAGTAAGAAAATATGAAGACGAGCCCCGCTCTATGCAGCAACACTACAATGATTCAAATGTTATTTACCCTAGAAACACATTCTTTTCCACACCCGCTCCAAATTGGTTGGAACTGATGATGTTATCCAAGCATCCATCACCAAATATGTCGCACAGGTATGCAAATGCTTTCTACGCATATCTCATCCCAATCATCTCACTTTCACTACTTTTGCAACTTTTTGAACTGAAATTTAAATACAGACAACTTCACAGTAGATAGTGGAGTTCAGAAAACGAATCCGTTTCTCCTTAATTTCTTTTTCTGAATCTATTCCATTGAAATTTATGCATTAATTTAATCAATAAACTATTAATATAGCAATAATAGCGGGAGAGCAAATGATCGGTTCGGCATACTCCTATTGTACGTACGGTATTGCGCGCTAGAAATTCGCTTAACGACGGCTCATGATAGAGATCATGCGAATCGTTCCAGAATCAATACATTTATACTATGGTAGACAGAGAGACTCAAAGGAATTCAGAGAGACACAGAAAACTACAAATTCATGCAAACCGACTGATCAATGATCATGCGACTGGCTGATTAGCCGTAAAACGAGCGCGAACATGCTGTACTTCACAGGCGTCGGGTTGTGTATAAATAAATACTCATGGTTGGTCAGTCCGTTAAATGACTGGGGCAGTACGAGAGCGTCAAGCATTCAGCGTATAATTCACTGTGCCACCACGGCACTACACCCTGATTTCGGGAAATCTGTTTTACAGAAGAAAAAAACGGAACATGCATGCGTCGATTTTAGTTATGATCATTGAGTGCTCGTGCGCCTAGTGGACTACCTAAACGACACGAAAAAAATATATAATTAAAAAACATACGATCGCGGTTACATAATGGATAATATCGTGTGTGAATGCCAATGGATCGAACGGCATGAGCAGGCATTATTCAAAAAGGTAGAATTTTACTATTTCACTATTTTCACGAAAATTGATTTGAACAAATTTATGAATTGAAAAGCATCACAGATGCGTAACGTTCGGTTCTTTCCCCTCATTGATGCTACTAGCAGCGAAATCGATAACTACAAATGACGGCTAATCAGCCAGTCGCATGATCATTGATCAGTCGGTTTGCATGAATTTGTAGTTTTCGGTTCCACTACTAGCACATTTGCGTGGATGAGGTGGAAACGCTGCAGTGTTGTGGAAATAGATTATCTGAATCAATTCGAATGATAATAAACTGAATTTCACAATTTTACATGCCACAGACCGATTGATATTTTCCCACACATTCAATATGCAATTTTAGTAATATTATTATTATGACGCCACGGAATCTAGCAGATCAATTTGTTTGGAAGAGAGTATTCGTTCGAAGTAGAAACTTATCTAACGTAGTACATAAAATAAAGTTGCAAATACACAATTTCATCACACGATCGAAAATTCATCATTCGCCTCTTTTTTTCTATTGTATTATGCATCACAGGCATCGTACATTAGTACGTTTGTCGTCATACCAAAGAAGCCAATTTAAGAACAAAATCAATACTAATTAGACGCGTGTTCATCCAAACTCTTTATAGTTCATCGACAAAATATTCGGCAGTGGCCCATTTGCCGCCACCCGTCGTCTCGAGTATTAACAATGCGGGTTTTGATTCCGTAGTTTCAGCAGCACAATCGAACAGAAATATGGAGATTGATTCAAATGAGACATTTTTCGAAATGCCACCAAATGCCAGCGGAAATTTTGAAAATCAAAATGATGGTGATAACAACAGGTGAGCTTCAACGATTGTGACGCTTGCGGCTAACCAATTACCACTTGCCAATATTTGATTTGCAATTTCCAGTGAAACAGCGTCCGTCACATCTGATTTAACACGAATGTGCGTGAGCGATGAGGAGGATCGATATGTTTGGCGTCTGACGCCTTTGAGGCAAGCATATAAAGTTTGATTCATTTGAAGAAAAAAGACTCTGGAAGAAGACACTACCGAACTTTAATTGATAAATATATTTAATTGTAGATCGTAAATGCCGTCATTTACGCCAAACACGACCAAAATGTAAGTCGATTCCTTCGATATCGGTAACGAGAAACGGTACGTTGATTCGAAATTGATTGAATTACCAATAGTTTATGAAATAATATGGGAGAGATAAGAATATGTGGAATGAAGGAAAACTATATGAATTTGGTTTTTACTCTACGTAAAACAAATCGCACAATAAAACGGTATGATAGAGACAGTTCGATGTGAGATTCATGAAATTTTGATATGAGTGAATCCCAGAAATATTACGTAACCCATGTGGAACTGTGGGAACTCAGCCGAGTCACCTCGTCATCATTTCCTGAACTGTCCAATTACGCATCTATCACTGCGGATTCTACAGATCGGGAACTGGCGACAGGCGTGGGAGTTAACTGAATGTCCGCAGTCGCACGTAGGGATTCGTAGTGGAAAATTGACAAGATTTAATAACGTCATGATTTATTGACAAGATTCAATATGTAGGAGTAGGTATCAGGCCAATTTACATATTAGCATGATTTTGAATGTGCGGAGACCCGGTCAAATCGCATGATTTAAATATAATTTATTGATATCAGTGTTTTTAAGGATTTATGGGAAAATGTCATCCATCCTTCTTCGAATTGAATGAAAAAACACAATGTATTAAACAGTAACGATTGAACGCTGGGACACAGAAACGACATTATGGCAAAAACGGTGATGACTGCCGAGGCGAACCGAGAACATCGCCTTGGCATCAATTATATTTACGTATTATTAAATTGAATCAGTTTGAATCACTACGCAGTATGCACTGAGGAATGGAATGATGGACAACGCCATTTCGAGGAGCAGAAAAAACGGCTGGGATACGTCATACGTTGTAATAGATACAATTTGATTTTAACGACATTCCACGATATCAACGACCCAAGCTATCTGGAGTCTTCGAATTCTCATGCCACCTTATACTGCCAACACCTTATACTCCGCATTTCCACCTATTTTTTTCAAACTGTATTGCAATATTATTCAGAGGATAATATTGTAGATGAAACAACATTTGAGCATTATTGAACTTCGCATTAATTATATATAAGAGCTGAATAAAACACGAAGCTTTAGAGACTTCTGTGCAAGAATATATTTATTGAAAATATTATGTATCATGTTATTCGGCGTTTTCATTCAACCATATAAATAAACGATGAGCCAACGTTGATTTTTTCGTTACCATCGACTTCAAGGAACGCTTCATTTTTATCGGCGTTTATGGAGAAAACTCCATCCTCAAGCTGAATTTTGCCCTTGAGCGTTTCATTAAGGACTGGAATTTTTCGTGGACCAGCAATAGGATCTTCAAAACGCCATATTCTGAGTGCATCTAAATCTGGAATTATGTGTGATTTTTTTTTTCAAAAATATGTTATCGCGTTTCCTTCATATGATTGGTTGTACCTTTTAAGCCGACGATTTTCGCAATTTTGTCAGTAAACGATTTAGTTGTATCCCCGTTCGTTATTTCGCTGTTGATAGTGAAGAGTCCTGACCGCGGTAACGGATTTTCTAGACAAACAGCGACCGTTGGCTTTGCCGTGAAAAGTATGAACGGATGCCCTGGGCACACTTCTTCCACTGTCTTTTCGCTAGCGCCTACGTCATCCGTGTACTTGATATCCAGCGTCTCCAACTGCATGGCAGAAACAATATTATCGGGTTGGAAAAATAAATTTAGATGAATCGAAGGTGACTCACATTCAGAGTATTTTTCAAATATTCCAAATTCTTCTCGAGCACTTCACGCTCGTCGAAATCTAGCGTGACTGCCATTGCGTCTTTTCCTTCGCCATTAGGTGCTTCGACACGCGCCCGAATGCCTGTTGCGAACGGCATCACTCGTTTCATGTACTTTTTTAGCACATCCTTACTGCCCAGAGCGGTTGAAATAACTTTATTGTCGGGGAAAACACCGTTGTTCTTCTCGTAGAGTTCGCGAAGTGTGTTCAGCACACAAGACTGCCATGGTGGGAAGGTTTTCGC
>JANTFB010099539.1:0-13048 GCA_026546635.1 Porricondyla nigripennis | reverse complement strand
TGATGATGTGAAAAATATCAATACTTCCTTATTTTTCACCCGATCGTGCTCTTCGATGGCTTGTTGGAAAGGTATTCAAATTTTCTGGCAGACGGTGAATTGGGCCCATCATTTTTTCACCAAAATGCATATTTGAAGGGGTTGACCTAAGTTGTACTCCGATTTTCGTTTCTAATTGTCATGCTAATGTGCATGTGATGCGCCCCAGGATCCCTCATGTATCCACTCTGAATGTTACGATAGAAAAATGGAAAATGAATTCCTAGGTCTGCGCTGCTGGTGCACTAGATATTCTCTTCTCTCTGTCATTAGTCTGGGTATTCAACACAACAATCACGGTGCGTAAATTCAGCATTTGAACGAATAAAAAACTCAAAGCGAATCTCCGCATTCGGATAAAGATAATAACAAACAAATATTATAGCAAGTTGTTCTTCTGTGCTCTCGCATGAGAAATAGAATCACTGATTCTTCCCAGTAAATTTATTTACCCTGCACAAAATGGACACAAGCTCGGATGAATGAAATGAATGCCACGAAGGAGAAAAAAAATCAAATTACAAACGAAATCTCATTTTTATTCGCTTGAGTCGCACGAATTTGCATATTTTTATTATTAAGCTGCGGATGAAGAGTATATGTTTGTGCATTTTGTGCGTACATGGCTGAGATTTTACACTCAGATTATTATTATTATTATTGCTTTCATTGACTTTGCAAAAGTATTCATCTTTCGAAGGTCTGGTGCGGAGGGAGTCAGGGGGAAAAAGTGCAGAGAAAAACCATCAAAGGAATAACCGAAAGAAATTAATGAATATTTGATAGGATTTGTCGTAATGCACATAAGTAGCATTGGCGACGGCATCGCGACCGTGCCTCAGACGAACGAACGTGCGAGCATGACAAGCAGTTAGTTCCATACCTAACTTCGTCTTACATTACCTTATCTTGCTCACCTTACCGCAAATGTCTTTTACATACAATATCCACTTGTACATAAACCATATGTAAATGAGCATATAATTCTATTGTGCGCACTTTTTCCGTTGTTCGTTTTCCACATCGTCAGTGGGAAATGACAACGCAGAACAACCGCACCAAACAATTAGCATACATGAATATCAAATTGCCTTCTGATTCAAATTGCTTGGACCGCATGGAGTTCGGCTGAGCCCGCGATCAGTATGATTTCGCAAAAAGTAGATCTGTCCGCTGAAACCCCATGCGTGCCTAAGTGTACATTTGACGATTTTCGTTCAACGACCGCCTCTAATACGTACTATTCCACAGGCTCGCAGGAGCAAAAATGGCGAAAGTGTTCGATTTCATGATGGCAAAATCATTTTCTGTTCATCATTTCGTCATTCCATTGATCGGATCGAAAGTGAAATATTTCATTAATCAAGAAATGATGAAAAAATTGACCTTTCTCTCGAGCTTTGCTTACAGTCTTGTTTGCCATTCGACTCTTGTGGTGGCACCCCGTTTATGAAGGTGCTCGTTCCGTTGCTGGCGCAGATCACTCACGAAAATAAAAAAAAAAAGAACTTCAAAACGCTTCATTTCGCTTCATTTCTATATAAATGATAGAAAATGAAGCTAATAAGTGTAACACGATTCCAGTGTAGCCTTGTGTCATTCAAATGCAAGCAAGTCTAGTTTAGAGTTGATTTAAACATAATTTCATTTTTGTATATAGCGATTCGAAGTTTTTTGTATTTTTGCGCATCAATATTTATTAAGTTTACGTGGAGCGTGATCGAATCGAGGAAAAAATCGAATGTTCCAAAACGAAATTGTAATGATTTGGTCTGAGTCGACGTCAAAAGTTCGTAAATCCGGTAAAAAATTCAGTTGGATTTGAGTTGACGCGAACGTGAAATATATAGCCGATCAGCAAAAAAAAGAAAGAAATTAATGTGGGATTTGTGATGGAATGGCTGAACATGGTCCAGAACGAACAACATAGCTGTTTGCGTCGCTTGTTTAGCCAAATGAAGGGCGTTGCTGTTATGAAAAAATCACAAAATTTGGCGCTCTTTGCTGTTGTTTCCATCGATTGTGAGCACTTTGGGACCGGAATGATTGGGAAATAATACGAGCGCGTCGACATTTCAATCAAAAATGCTCGAGCATCGTTAGTAAATTTAACAATTGCACGACGGCAACAAATGTGCGTGCTGTGGTGGGAATAAAACAAAATCGGCTTCACCTTGCTCGGTTGCAACGAGAGAAAACATAATGAATGCTTCGTGCACACGCATACAATGCGATTTTTTCTCACAACATCAAAGCCATCTGGCGTCCCCCGAAATGGGCGGTTCTCAATGTACCGATTGTGTGCCACCAAGTACTATTTTGTTTCGCCGATTGGCCACCGAGATGGTGACTCTATAGCTTTTTACATATCACAATGCATTGAGAGCAAGATTGCGAGTGCATTGGGATAAGAGAGATAGGTCGAGCATGTGCAGCTTTCGTCATATCTTACAGTATTTCCGAAGCAGGGTCAATTCTCCAAATATATATGGCAATCGATCTGGCCAAGAAGAGTGTGGATTCGGTAAATCTGAGCGTGATCGGTTCCGACGCTTATGCCGATTATTTATTTAATGAACTGTGCGAAAATGCATCCGATGTGACGCACCGAACGATAACGTTTATTCCATTGTCTAATTGACGAACGACCAAACTGCTGGATTTGTCACCGGCGTTATTTCACCAGTCGATGGTGGCCATGTCGATTAAAAGCCCATGTTAATTGATTGAATCAATTAACGTAGTACAGAATATATCCAACTGTGCGCGTGCTCAATCGATTTGGTGACCAGCCGCCCCACTCCACCATTACACGTTTCACTGCACAGAAAACAGAAAACTTCCACACGAGCCTGCACAACACACGTACGGCGTACGCACATATGGAGTGGGAGAGATAGCGGAGAGTGAGAAGGAGAAGAGAAAATGAATTGAATTATTAATGTGTAATTGTATTCGACATTCCTAAGGCGTCGTGGATGTATGACCTATCCATCTATCTGACAGTCACAAACAATTAATTATATACAATTATTTCAATGGCACGGAACAGCGGCACATGGAATCACATAATTTTGGCTTTCAATAAAATCGATTGAAGAGAAATAACACAAAACAGGACAGGCTTCCATTTATTAAAATGTAAATAACTAAATATTGGGTGGTCGAGATAGTTTTATTGTATTTTGCCGCGAAATCGGCCCGATATTTTTCTCTCGAGAGCGAATCGTGTCAGGGCGAGTGAACAAAAAAACACAATTGCAATGGGCACTCTTGCGCGAATCATGTTATTTTTTTTTTGAAATAATAATGGAAATTTCTATAATTAATAATGATAAAACTATTATAATTATTATTGATTTTATTTTAGATGTTTTTATTAAGATTTAAACTTTATAATTGGAAATTATATATGTTCGGAACGGTTGTATTGAAATGTGTATGGTAGTGCGGATTTTGATACATAATCCGAGGTGTTTCGTTGAATCGACAATGTTTTTTGCAGGGCACGTGAAATGATCTTGGTGTTCGACTTCGATATTTTTTCACGGCCACCCCAATGCAGCTTGTCCGAATATCCGCGACGCTCGTCGTCAGGACAATAAACGATGGTCAGTGATATGCGGGACTCTCTCGCATTTCACTGACCATCATTTAGCCACCATCATCACTGATTTACTTCTATCACTTTGGCGAGAGATTCGAGAATAAGAAAAAAACGTCATACCCGAACCTACATCTTGATATTGATCTCTGGAATGACAACTTTCAAGCGCATACTAGATTCACCAGGACCCAACATGTAGCCTAGTGGTTATGGTGCATGGCATGGCAATATGATTGCTTTGGGGACACGGGTTCGTAATTGTGATAGCCACTTCCCTCACAATTACAATAGACCGAGAAAAAACTCGAATCTGTGGGCTATTTCGGAAGGTAGCATCACTATATACTGCCCACTATATACGTGGGTCCCACTATATACTGCCATGTAGCAGATGCGCAGTATATACAGTGAAAGCTGTACTTTGGTATGAATAGCTGCGACAAACTAATCACTTGTTCAGTTGAAAAATCAAAGCAGTATAAACGATTACGTTGGCACTCCGGAGTAAAAGTCATGACCCACCTTTGGGTTGTCCATAAGAACGGCTTAACAACAACTAGATTCACCAGATCCGAGTAATTTTACGAGAGGTCTGCGATCCTAAGTCCAGCAAATACGAAATAGCTTTTTCAACGACCCAATGTTATGGTGTACTTATCGTACACACTCGAACAGGCAATTTCCTCATTCAAACCGACTCTTGATCGGCCCACACGAGTGGACAATGGAACACAGCGAACACAGCGAACATGCTTCTGGGATGAGCGAAATGCGACAAAAATTACAGTGGCCAGTGAATTCTGAGCGATCAACGGGACCAGACGGCAATGTTTTTTGTTTGCACTTCGGTTAATGTTACATATTACGAAAATTGTTGAACTCCGTGGCAGATGGCACGCACCAAATGAGTGATAAATTGATTTCTAATTCATAATACAGTGTCCAATGTTCTATGGTATGTGTAACTGTCACGTGTCACCATTCCCTTTGTCGAACCGATTGACTCCTCAACATAGTAGAACAGGGCGTTAATAGCCTAGGAAGAAGTCAACATTTAGCCTGCAATCCCCGCGATACACGCAACATTTAAACTGTGCGCACGCTTGACAGGGCGGCAGATTCTTGGCTATTTCAAAAAAATGCTCGACTCACCAGCTCTGTACACAGACGCACAGACATATTGACGGATGAAAACTACGCAGGAGAAGTTGGAGTACAATGATGCATTAGTTTTATTGGAGTACAATGATTAAGTCAGCTCAAGCGAAGTCAATCCGATACTGCCCGGTCGTGAGTTGTGAATAGATTTCTTTGATGGCCGAGCGCCATACTGTTTTCTGTTTCGCACGTATGGAATCTGACAAATAGTCAAAGGTCAAAGAAACCACATTCACATGTCACGACCGGGTATACCTTGAGGCTTGAGTCAACTAGAAGCACACCTACTGCGACTGTGTCTAACATCCGTCGACTGCATGTGAAGCAAAGAGTGCATGGTAAGACGATTTTCCTCCGCACTCAGTGTCCAAGGTTCTGCATCACGAGCCAAACGTTGGCCGATGCTTATCTAAACTTATAGTGCACTCACCCAGTCTAGTTTTCGCTCGTCGAAATGACTGCGTGCGTGCTTACCATCTAGCTTGTGCTTGTGCGTAGGGTAATATGTAAACATAGTGTGCGTTACTTTCCCCATTCCCTGTGTGTGCACAAGCACATATTGATTGCAATTGATATTAGTTGATCATCAATGGTCAGACCTGGACGCACAAAAGCAATGAAAAGGAGAATGAAATCATAAATTATTGCAAGCGGACCCGTCCGGAGTGATGTGGAATCATTTCAATGGAATTCTCTTGCGCACATAAATCGAATCAAGCTCCAGCCGCCTAGAAATTTAATTAGGTACTATCAATATTGCACTGAAAATGAATGGCAAACGAATGCATATTTCTTTCGGTACAATCACACAGTTAGAGACTGCAATGCTCTCTCGATGCTCTGGCACTTTCCAATAAGATACGGAATTTTTCTTACAACTTCATCGGCGTCGTCGTCGTCGTTTAATTTTTATTAATATTGTATGATATTTAGATTTATCGATCTATCGATTTTCCATTAGCCTTTATTCCGTCCCATACACACTCACCATGTACAAAAATTAATAAAATGGCCGTAAATAGAGAATACCCAATTATAAATAGATTCTTGCCAAATTGGGTCTCCACTCTCTAGCGAATGACGTCGGGCGTCCATCCGTTGAGCGTATAGCTGCCCGACCGATTTCCCAGTGTCACACGGAAATTAGTAAGGAGCAGAGGGAAAAAATCTATCAATTTGCCCGGTTGATTGGTAGACGTTAATTTCCAGGGAAGGAAGAGACGTGGCTGTAGTTCGTCCCATTTTATTTATAAAATAATATATCAACGTTCGGGCGGCACACTGGCACTCGGTGTCGGTGGGTATGATGGCGATGACAGTGTTCAAAATCGACAAACCGACAAATTCTCAACGAACATCGATAATAAAATTCTGATAGATCGGAAAACATTTTCGCCCCAAAAAATATGAGCAGCCGCAGCAGCAGTGGCAGCAGCGCCAACAGCCAATACACATCACCAATGGCCGTTTTCATTTTGTGTGCCATACTTTACACGTTCAAGCAACAGCGGACGCGATGGAAAGTGGAAACACGTTGATTTCCATTCTAGCACAAAACCTCGAATGTATAGTGTTTGTAGGTCAACTGGCTGTTGTTGTCGCCTTCAATGCATCACACAATATGAAGTGATGAAAATATACGTACTGTTTGTCTGTGTGTGCGAGTGAGCGAGAATGTACGAGTACGTGGGGTGTCCGTATATGCTAACATATATGGCCCATCATGGCAGCACTGACTGAGTATATTATGCGGGTGTGACGGGTGTGAGATAAACGGACGCCTTGCATGTTCACGAGATGTGTGTGTAGGGCTTGTGACTGATAAAATAATAATAATAATAAATGGCAAAATATGGAATATTATTATTATTATTATTATTATTTATCGATATCGGAACGATGGCATCTACAGATCGTAAACGTGACTGTGTATATTCGGGCGCAAGTGTAGAGCGCATACGGTGGACGTGGACATGAGGTGTCTGCGTCACACGGTTCAACCACATTGTCCACAAATGAAAACGAAAATCGAATTGGAGGCGCCCATAAATCGAAATGAGTTCGACGGCCCACAATGTGATATGTTTTTCGCGTAGGCTCTTCTCCATCGAACTCTTCCACCGTGGCTGCATTGTTGTAAAATACCAACGCGTTCGCCGTCGAATCGACAAAACCATCCGAAATCATAAAGGATGAATGACAGACCATAGTTGTCATCAACGATTCCGATGAATGGTGTAGTTTTGCTCAATGCATCAAATTACTTTCTTTTTCTCGCTTCCCTCGCACCCGTCATTTGATACCATCTCGTGTGTGTCCAAGCGCGTGGCATAGTGTGCGTGCGAATACGTTCCAATTGAACGATAGTATTCGATGGCAGTCCATTTTTCGTTATCCCGTCATTCTCACGATTGGCGATAGTGGGCTGGTGGGTGGTGTCGCCTCCACAATGCTGGAACGGATAATATAATTTGGATTGTGCGTTGGTATGACATTTTCATAGCGGCGGTACGCATATAATAATCGCCAGCGACAAACACACGCCGGTGCGCCATGCCTTCAACCTGTTCGGTCGTTCAGCTGTACGGCCGGAGGCAGTTTACTGCAATATGTTTCTGTGTACGCAAACAGTATTTATCATAATAATATTTGACCTTTTGTCGACGAGAATCCAAAGTTTCCGTTGGAATTCTGGAATTTCTATCTGATGGCTTGTATTTCGCTGTCGGCGAGCATACCTTTTCATCATTCAGCACAAAAAATACAACCTTTTATTGGCGACGCATACGTAAACGCACTGAGAACACACTCGTACATGGACCATCGCGAACTCGCTTTGAATGGTGAGGACGACGGCGACCGTGGTGTGTGTGATATGTGTTGTTTCGCGCGCATTCATGCGCTTGTTTCTTTCTTCTATTTGTGTTGGCATTCTCTTTCCCATGCTTTCGTCGTTTCGACAGCACACTCATTTATGTACCAACAAATAAATATTAAATGCCGTAAAGATGGCAAACGATTCGATTTTCCGTTGGGCACGATAAAGTTAAACGGTGTGCGTTTCACAATTTAATAAGCCAGGAAAAATATTCTCTGGTCTCGTAGACGTCATCCGTTCCACGCACATATACTCGTATTTAATTCGAAATAACACCCATATCACCTTCGTTCGTCGCTGGGACGATGAGCCCAAGTGGAGAGAAAAAATGTAAAGAACGAAGCTGCGAGCGAAGGAGGAGAAAAAAAATGTTTTCCAAAGTATTAATTTGGTTGCTTGTGATTCTTCCAATTATTTGCATTTAAGTGAAACAAAGACAAACGAGCAACATCGCCGTGGGACTTTTAACGAGCGTACACGCCGCACCTTGGAACGTACGATCTCCTGGATATTTATCCTCTCTTTTTTTCACTTTCTTCTCCTTCGGTTTCCCTGCACAGATATTAGTCGAACGCGCACCATTTGCATTCAAATCGAATATGTTTGGTATTCGGTCGCATTGCTAGCGTTGGCATCCACGATAGACGATGATAACAATTCATGCATGCCAAAAAGTCCATTAATAAAATGACGTTTGTCATGTCGACATGAATACAAAGTAGCAGTTATGAATTCCAGCAGCCCGAGGACACCGCCTCCCAACGATATCAAGCTTGAATCAATTTCAAAAGGCAATCCTTGTGCCAAACGCCCAGCCATATAATGCTATTATCTAATTAATAATGGACGCATCGGACACAACCAGCACTGAATAGTAGCAGATTCAGGTCCCACTTTGACCGTACGCGTGTCTGTATGTGTGCGTCTGTGTGTGGAATGTGGATGGACGGGTACGTACTGTCCAAGATGTTAATATTGATGTCATCAACGCACGGGGATCGGCACCATTAAATGCGAGCACATAGAAATGAATCGCCGGGCAGTCGATACACGGACACAAGACAGCTTGTTTCAGAGCAATGATTAATAAATAAATGAATTCCAAGGCGATCACGGAAGGGGAATGGGAGAGAGAAACGCGCTAGCTGATGGACAATACAAAAACGCACAATGGATGCCGGACAGTCGGCAATGTCTTTCCGGCAATTTGATTCAAATGGCATTTTCGCTCAAATGCGAAGCAATGCGCCATCCACAGATCACAGATGTATGGCAAATACGCGCACATCGGGGGAGCACTTGGATCGGACTTCAGTACGCCGAAAACTGAACTCATTCACAGAATCCATTCATCCAGTCGGTCGCACATAATAAATTAGGATTTGTTGCGATCGATCGGAACGATAGGAGCCGAGCAAAAGCGAAACGGCAACAATAGAATGATTGCGAACGATGCATATCAGCTGTGGCATTAGCGCGCCAGCGGTAAATTTATGGATTTGTTGTCTTTGTTGCTGCTTCTGCTGTATCAACGTTTGTTTCCGGCGATTGCATCGCACTATCGCACAAGGCTCCCGCGCCAATGTATTCAACATACATTTTTAATAATGAAATCAAATATAATAAATTAATACGAGCGAGCGCGCATTGTGCAGCCGCCATCGACAAAATGCAAAATACTCGAAATTCCCGAGCCAGGACGCTGGACGGCTGGACCCTCGGCTTGGCTCAAATAAATAAAACACAAATTCGATGTCTGCATACGATGCAGACGTCGCTCGATTGCTCACTATATTAATGCTTTTGCCAGCATATCGTGCCGGGATATCGACGGCTGGCCGGCCAAACCATGCGTACACTGCACGCATGAGCCTATGCAAGCAGTAATTATCTAATTATCACACAAAATGAACCGAGCAAATTCGACCGCACGAGCTGCGAACGACGAGACCCGATGTGCCAGGCATATTATGAACACCAGCCCAGCATATTTCATATGTAAATTGATACGTAAACGAATAAGTCTCGACTGCATGCGTAACAGTTAATTAATTACTGGAGATATTCAATCGAAATGAGGGCATTAAGCGGCGATTTAATGAGCATATTGATCCGACGGTTCGGATGCACGGCAATAACGAGGGCGAAGAAAACCGCATGAAATTGCATTGACCGCACCAACTCATATCTGTTTCTGAGAAGAACGAGATGATCCGAATCGGGGATGTCGGAACGTTTGAATGCTCAGCCTGAAATGGCTTGAATGAGCGCACGGAAAACTTCACTTCGCGGAATCCTTTGCCGGCGCTCAGCGAACACGAATCGCTTTCGCATTGCTCTTCCCTTCCTGATTTAGTGGCTTAAACAAGCACGAAACAATGTCCCAAGTTATGTGAACGTAGATTACTCGATCGAAAAATTGCGGCGGTCGGAGCGGCACTTGCCAAACCGAAGCACGAACCCATGAGTTGTGGCAAATATCGATAGAGATGCATCGTCTACCACACGCATGTATTGATTCGACGACCACGCAAACACTCATACACGCGTGTGAACCACAACGCGTCGTACTTGATGTTCGCCGCAGCCCAAGCCTTGTGCTTCGGTGGGGTGAATGCCACGTTCGCGGCTCAAATTGCCACAATCTTTCGAATGAATAGTTGGTGAAATAATGGGATGGCGCATCGTCAATTTATGTTGCTGACATTGTCGCTCTTCATTCGAAATTGATTCTTATCATCGCTGAGCTTTTGCTGAGGTAATTCAGTTGCATCGTTCACCGTCTCCCATGCGAAACTGCATAGACGGAACACGAAACAAATGATTGAACACTCGATGGATGTCATCTGCGCGACGATGAACGTCTTTTCATACGCTAATGCATAAATGCGCTGCATGTGGGAACGGAGTGTGGAAACGATAAAAGTTTCGGGCACAGAACAATGCCGGAACGGAGCGATGGAATCAAATTGCCGCTGATTATTTACTGTTGCCATAATCAATGTGCACCCTGCACCGTCACCCTTTCCGCCTTCTGTCCTCCATCGAACGCGCCTGACGGACAATCAAACCGTTCCGATTTCGTCTCGAGAAGCGTTTCATCACTTTGTCGTTGTTGTCGGTGCGTGCGCCAGGGCAAAAACTTCCATTGTATCCGATGTTTGCGAGCCGATGCCAACAATTCCACCATAAAAGCGAATGCATTACATTTGAATGGAGACGTGAGAACATGAAAAGTCCTTAGTTCTACATAAAGCGTAACAATTATCCATGTTGAAGCCGCTGCTCGCCTTCCCCTTTTTTCTATTCTTCATTATTATGTATTTCGAGTCGATTTTTTTGCTCCATTTTCTGTTTCGCATCGTCTTCCGTTTTGAGCGTCTGCTCAAGCGACGGCAAAATTAATTAAAATTCAAAGGATTCGATTATATCGTTGTGAAGCGCTCGCTTGTTGACGATGAATGAATAGATATAGAATATGTATGGTGCCATATGGAGGCCGGAGAGTAACAACGCAATGAAAATCGGATCGAAATTTGAAAGACGTTCGATGCGCTCGTTTGTCCGGGACACAAACCGTGCGGATAAAATAAATTCGATTAAAAGTAACCACAAAGTCGTATGCACACTGCACAGACACGCATACGCCCCGCGGCCCGCCCCACACACCGAGCACATACACACGGAAAATTGCCCGTAGACCAAGCCGAGCTCCTTTTCTGGGAAGACGGCATCTGTGCGCATTAAATTGAAATGTTTTAAATTCGTCAAGAGCATCGAGCGCAGCTCTCGCACTCATTCGCTCGCCACTTGTACGCCAAACGTTCACGTGCCTGCCGGTTGCTCCCAAATATGTGTCGGCTGCCGGCATTGGCTGATTGTGGTCTCGGCACATCGCATATACACGCGCAATCACGCACAATTTGATTGCTGCTATTTTTATACGTGGCACATTCATCTTCGGCTTCGCGCCCGCTCATCAATTTAGTTTGTCGATGGAACGTGAATCGGGTGACTTCTCTTGGGTGCGGACGGGCGACGAACAGGACCGTCGGATGGCGGTCGGAGGGACGTGCGCTGTACGGATTTGGTGTGCCTGGTGCGGTACGCACGCCCGACCAAACACAAAACAATCAAATCAAAATTAAATGCGAAACGATTATTACACTCAATGGGATGATATATTTTGGCTTCGGTATTTGGTGGCCCAAAAAGAGCGGCGAAATTATTCATGCTGCCATCGAGCAAGTCCGTGCACCGAGTGAAATTGTGATTTGCATTCGGTGCCGCACACCAACGATGAAGATGGATCGCTTGAGCCGTGAGGTACGAGAAAGCCATCATCGTCGTCGACGTCGTCGTCGTCGTCGTCATCCTAGTGATGCAGCAGCCATAATGCGAATTCATCACTTTAATCTCGCTTTAAATACATGCGGAAATACGATACTCCTGCACCAGGCACCACTTTGGTCGTTTCATCTATTTTTCTTCTCGAATGGCTTCGTTCTCGTTCGTGTCGGTCGCGCTACGGGTGCTCCGTTCCACACATTTGTTCGCGTCCATCGGTACAATCGGAAATTTCACCGCACAAAGGGTCTCGGTGTGGGCATGCAGCGCTAGCGAAATGAAAAACACCCAAATTGTTGATTGTTCCGTGTGGCAAGCGTACGCTCGTCCGCTGCATCGACGACGAAGACAAATGGCGAACATTCCAGAAGTGAGCAATAAACACAAATGTTCATTTTTTTCTACTCTTCCCTCCTTCGCTTCTCCTTCGTCGTCCACTTCTTTTCTATTACTTTTGCTTCTTTCAATTTCGTACGCCGGATTTCGAGTGGTTCTACACATCGCCGTCCAGATTTCGAATGAATGAATTCACTTTTTCCAGAAAAAGAACTTTTGCCACACTTCGTCCGCCCTCTTCGCATACACCTCTGAGACAGCGTCGGAATGATGATTGACCGCTTGTGCCCGACCACACACACCAACGCAGACTCAAATGCGGACAAGCAAAACACTTTTGAGTTGTTAACACACCGAGTACTTAACCGCGTAATCGAGCGAACGGCGCGCGCACACGCACACAGTTGTCTTCCACTCGAACTGAAATCATTTATAAAGAAGAAGACCATTGTGGAATAGAATACCGTCGTCCCTGACGGTGGTGCTGCGTGTGCTGCGTGGCATATGAAGATCGAGGGCCAATGCTGAGATTTTTTTTTATTTCATATTTTTCGCAACAAAAAAAAATACTTTGCGAAGCACGAGGAGAACGAAATGAAACAATATTTCGGATGCAAACAATTTCTCTCTACGAGCGGACGCGAAACAAACAACGAACACAGTAGATTTGATCGCCAATGGGC
>JANTFB010099428.1:0-13063 GCA_026546635.1 Porricondyla nigripennis | reverse complement strand
TCATCAACGGAATACTAACACAATTTACTTTGTTGTTTGTGTAGCACCGATCTGTCTTTCATTGTCGCCACTTCCACGACACTATTGATGTTGCCATGCAGCAACCGCAGCATAAAGTGCGATTTAGTCATTTCAATGATGGCACGTGAACGCCACACAATATAATTGTGTATTTGCGAGTATTCTTCGTTCACTTCTCCGAACGAAATCACGTAGCACATCTTTCAGATGCGGCTTACACCCGAGTGGTGTTTTCGTTAATGCACGACCAATATTTGCAAAATCACTTACACTTACACGAAGTAACGAAATTCGCCGCGGCAGACCACACGTACACCGTACGCACACATGATGGCATTTAATGAAAACAAAAAACGCTCCTCAATTGTGTTTTCACTTCGTGGCACGACTCGTGCGAAATTCAACGCGAAAATGTCTACGTCAGTCAGCCACGTCGATGATGTGAGACGATGTGGAGAGGGTATGATCGGTAATATGGGACATCGATGCGCCTATAGTTCCCGAAACGCGATTAAATGCGCCATGATCATGAGTGCACCTATACAGTACATAACCTATTATCTCTTCACACATTTGCGTGCACGTTAGAACGGTGCGAAACTAGTCAGTACCCATCCGAACCATATGGTAATCAAATTTAAGCTTGGGTCGGGGAAAAAAATCACTCAATTTCTCCAGAACAACAAATCTTCATTTCGTATATGGTTCGGATGGACGTTACCATGTTTCGCACCGGTCTAGTGCCCAGAACAATTAATTTACAAGAATCGAACAATGTTTTTTGCATAAACTGACATTACCGTCCCCACATCGTCTCACATAAATCGACCTGTCTGGACGTAGCTGAAATAGATTATTTTTCAATTAAAATTTCACAAGAGTAGAATCAAACGATTCAATTTATTTATACAATGTTGGCATTGCAGTTTACTTATTTGCGCGCTGTGTTGTTTGCATGACGTAATACTGTATTACAAGAGAACATTCGTTTGTCACGTTAGACGCGATAATGATAACAATAAATTCAGATAAGATACGAGCAAATAATTTTTATTGCGGCAATAGCTGGCACACAAATCGATAGCCTGGAAATGACAGAAAAATTGGCAATGCGCAATTTCACGGAGTCTTCGAACGTATGATTCGATTACGATCACGTACGACACGGTACGAGAACAGTACGCTCTGTGGCACCGTTTCAATATCAATTCATTTACAAGATGCCACTGATAGAGCAATCGTGATTTATTGGAAACGGAACATCGATACATGACCGGACATCGAAACAGTGCTAATATTAGTCGTATTCATCACCACCATCACGACTCGTTCATCTCGCATCGCATCGGTGGAAGTAGGTGCGCATATGATGCTGTTCGCTTCATACAGCTGATTTCAATGCTGCTTGATGGAATAGCAAAAGCCATTATTTCTTCTCTTTTTCGCATTGTGTTTTCCCTGCTCAAATATTTCTTCTACAACGGTCTATCTATGCATTTGGCTCATTCTCATTCAGATACGCGAGCGAATGTTAAATTGAATAATACTAATAAAATATTTTGCGACGAATAGCTGGAAGAACCTGTTTTCCGATGCGTCCACTTTGCATTTGGTGGTGTGTGAAGGCGCGTGTGCCGATCTGAGCCGTGTTCATCTTGATGAACACAGATCCAAACATGATAGCCCGGGTCTGGAAAACGGATTTCTTTGTTCTGTAATAGGAAAGATGGAGGCTCAAAGTAGAACTTCTCGGGCATAGAACGTTGTTATATTTGCGAACGTAGCGCTTTATGCGTATTTGAGCTTCTGATTAGGGCTTCCAACTTTCCGATTACGGAACGAAAAATTTGACTTTCCAGACCCGGTGAGTGTCGGATGGAGTTCAGATGAATTTTTGTTCGGCTCCGAGAGTTTCTGATGCTCCGTGGCCTGATTATCATTGTTTTGTGCATTGAAATCATGCAATTACTTCGTCGTCCATCTTCGCAATCACGAGATTATGAATATATTTAGATTAAGAACTGCGTCCAACGCGGGCTCCGTTGCGTCGGGTTGGAAATTACGAACTCACCTAATTGAAATATATATTTGCAGCCTGAATTGGAAGGACGAGCAAACGGAAAGTGGCACGTCTAATTTCGAAATAATGAAAATGCATGGAAGGACTAAGCTTATGAAGTAATGTCTATTTTAATATTTTGCGTCGACAGGTGTCGTTTGCTTTGCACTCTGCGCTCTTTCCCTTCACGTGTCTAGGTTTCCATTTATTGACAATGCAACATTTCCCTTTCAATTAGAACATTGTGAGATAATGATGTTCGTTCGCTTTCATGAAAAACATTCAATTGAATTTTATGAAATAAATGAAGGGAAATGGAGTATCGAACCTCAAGTAACAATTACGAAGGCTGGCTCGGGCCACGGTCAAAATTGTCTCCATGTACAGTTTGTAATGGAACGTGGAACCAAAATTTTCAATATGGCAGCCACGTGAAACTTGTCACTGTGAGCAATCATAACTGAAAAGTGGACAACATTGAAACTTCAGTGCTAATGAAAGATCTCGATTCATATGCATATTATGGCCAAACGAAATTCATCGTCGTGCTCTGTTCCCCAACTACGCCGACAATTTCATGCTTACAGCCATTTCGGGTCATCTCAAAACGAGACATGAAAATTCTGGCGTTTCTTCTCATAACAGTGTTCGCGATTCTTCTGTTCAACCGGTTGGAGCTGATATTATGGGGTTCAGCTCGTTTCATAGGCGAAATCCGGCCACGTGAGACCTACGGTGTGGGTGGGTTTCATCATCGAGATTCAAGTTAAAGTGTAATATGTATGATGAATGTTCAACTAATCAAATGACTGCGACCACATTTTTCGCGAAACACATTCTGACACTCGATTCTCTATGAAAATATATGCCAACCTATTCGCCGTTTTTTTCTCTTTGCTGAAAATCTGCAATGGTGTCGTATTGGAAAACACAATTCAAAATGAAAGTCAGCATCGCATTCCAAAGAAACGCCCGAAGCCACGAAGATATATGCAAATGGAAAGTTCTTTTCCATGTGTGAACCCAGCAGCGGATTCGTCGGGACGGAATATGTTGGACCGTTTTTAGCATGATATAGGTTAAACCTTATATTTATACATACCATCTAGGTACACCAATATGAATGCCATGATCCCATGAATAGATTTTATTCGTCTGATAAAATGTTTACATACTTTGATCGGCCAATAAATTCAAAATGAAGCTTCGACGGCATAGCAAATATGCTACGTTTTCCGTGGGAAACGACGACATTGGAAAAACTTGCGCACGCCATCACAATTGTCTGGAAATGGGTGTGTGTGTGTGCTCCTTCTATATTGTGAGGGCGCAGCACGCGACCATGAACATTATTCTCTGCACTTTTCACTCGATTCGACAGCATTTCGTATACACACATGCACGCATGTGCGTGTACATGTATATGCAATATGTATAATGAAATGATATACCTATACAATGTGATACGACCTAACTACCTATACACGATACAGCTACACTGCTATACATACACACACATGATGAACAGGATCAGAGAATCGTTCCATTTACACTTGACATAATTTTTCTGCGGGTCTGGCATAAATTGCGATACCACCGACTTTTGATTCAAAACGAAAATTAACACCGGTGAAACAGAGATAGAAATAGAGAGAAAATGTAGAATAGTAGAAGACAGAAGGTAAATATCGAAGTTTCGCAAATTACCGAATGACGGAAAGAAGAAGGTGGGCAATAGAATGAACGAAATTAACTTTCTGTCTTCTTCTTCTCAACCAAAATGAGTGACCAAATTTGACGTTTGCTTGGTCTGTGCGCGTAATTCTACGTGTCCAACGTCGAACTTGGTCACTTATTTTGGTTGAGAAGAAGAAGACAGAAAGTTAATTTCTTTCATTCTATCGCTCCCTTCCACCTTTCTGTCATTCATCACTTCATTCAATCGTCTATTTATTCGTTTGCTTTCTATATTCACTCTCTTTTCATCCGCGCGTTCTATCTTTTTTACTCACGGTCTTTCCTCCTCGCATGCGTATTTTGTATTACTTGCTCTATTTCTATATCCGTTTCACCGTACCGTCGACAACACACACTCGCATATACCGGTACCCAAGCAAACACCATTCAATGTGCATTAGTCGAAAATCAGGACAGGAACAGCAAGAAATTGCTAGCAATGAGAAATTTGAAAAAAATCTGGTCGAGTTAGACGGAAACATAGAACGTCAACGCATAACAGGTTCAGTATGGTCCCCCATATTTCGTATGATCATCATCATAAATCTTTGGTTCCGGACGTTAAGACCATAATTAAAATTAACAAAAAATGATGGAGTGAGTGGCGTTTCAAAGCTGAAAAAAGTTGGTTTATATTTTGCCCGAATAACAAGACAAGTGACTGATTAGGGATTTTCGAGTGAATGTGAATGGAAAGAAGTTGCGCAGGCTCTCGATCACTTTTCGCCAATGCGCCGTTTTGTATGCTCATAAAAACGATTACGAGCGCACATTTCCGACCATCGTAATACCGGCTTCAATCAGAACAAAATTCAATTAAAAACTTTTCCCGTCGAATTTCTTTTTCTCACATCCAGCATCAGTGCCACCTTTCTTCTAGTCTTCCTCGTCGTCATTGGTTCGTTTCAGGTCGATTGTATATCCTGATTCGCTGTACCGTTAACGATGGAATGGACTTCGTAGCTTATCTTTATCGAATCAACCATTCTGGAATCCTCTTACAGCAAAATACCGTGCAAAAATGGCAACAAAACAGAATAATTCATATTCAGCTGGATGAGGCATTACCGGGAAATGATTTTTTTTTCTGCTGCGCACGAAACAATACTTGCCATTACACGAGCTATATCCATTGCAGCTATTCCTCGAATTGATGCTGGGCAGCGAATATTTCACCCAGTTGGATGAGGTGCATTTCAGGAATTGATTCTAGGGTACGGAAAATCGAGCGAGATTGACAAGGGAGGAAATGTGACTGAAGTAATCGATTTCTTCCGCGTTTGAACGCTTTTCGAGCATGCTAGAGCGATATCCTTGATTTTCCGGCCCCAGATTCCATGCAATTCTTTTCGCTCCTCAATTCTCCAGAAGTCTAGAACAGTGCGAAAAGCTCTAACCTGTTTCGAGTTAGGACCACTTCCAGAAACGGGAAAAATATCCGTCAATATTCTCTGTCATCTCATGAATAGCTACAATGGATATCTCGTGTAATGGCAAGCATCGGCACGAAACCACCACGAGCTGAGTTTTTTTCTATTTTTCCCTCGTCTTCAAATAAGAAGTATGAGAAAAAACATTTCAGTATATCGACAGTGGATGCGCGACTGCGACATAGGGAATCGTTTTCCCATTCAACCATTTTGAACAATTCGAAAAATATTGCGGGTGCTCAGTTTATTCAGATACTGGCGCATTCTATGCTGCGGCAGATGTTGACAGAGGGAGAAATGTATTGCATGCGAATGACGTACGAGATGGGAAAACAAAAGAAATCGCGCACGAGAGGAAACGCAGGCATCTTAAAATATTATTATTATTATTATTGCATACAAGTAGAAGATTGAACGAGCTCACACCGTTTTCGCTTGGAAGTGAAATAGTATAGCATGCGTTCAGTTACGCATACTCACGGTATCCCATATCATATTTTGCTGTCATCAAGCCCGCCACATAATAAATGGATGGATAATGTGTACACAAAATCGTTAGCAGCAAAATGGAAAAGGCTACGCCTAGCTTAGGCACAGCACACACCATGCCGAACAAACAGAAAATAACAATGAATTGATATAGTTGACGACGTTGCGCTGTTGCGAGACCGCTCCTGGTGCCGTTTGTTGATGTTATTAGGTTGGCAGAGGGTCGGATACGTTTGCATTTCAATTTTAATCATTTTGACTGGCAGTGGAATGGATAAGACGACATTAAATTGCGTATTGTACTCGTTTCAGTTACCAGTACCTAGCTGACACGGAATGGAGTTTGCTTTTTGCGATGTGTTCTTCACCATCAGCATCGTGTGGTGCGTTCAGGCAAACGTAACATCACACCATGTCTGATGGTACGTTTTTGTTCATAATTGAGTCGTTAGCTCGATTTGAATATGTGGCTCCGTGTGCGTGTGTGTCGTTGATGTATACGATGCATGTGGGGCTGTGAGCTCCTTGCCGTATGGAGGAATTTAAGTGAGATTCATTTGTTTTTATTGCGCATAAAGATCCAATTACAATCGGATTCGTTCGACACTCGCGCGCCGTATATCGTATATGAGCGCATTCGCCAGCAGCTGCAGTATTCATTTCGATAATACCTTGAATGTTATTCTATTTTCGCTATTGTTCCGTCTCATTGCTAATGCACTGTTGTCAAGCAGAAGTTTACTGAGATAATTCTGTTCGCTTTTGTCTCCTGCGAAAGAAAGCATCCGCGAGCTCGTTTGGTGTCTTTCATTCTCGTTGTCCATTACGTTATTTTCTGCATTCAATGCCGCAGTCATCGAGATTAATGAACCGCATGAAATTGAGTCTATTTTTCCCTAATACAATGTGATTTGGGTAAATACGAAACAGAGTAATAATTTTTCATGGGTGGCGTGAACATCGCAAGTAGCTCCACGCTAATGTGGCCGATGCTCGGATGCACGATTCGACGTGTTTTGCTGAAAACGCCTTGTTCTTTTTGAACATCGCGGGTGATTGCCAGTGTCAACAGGTAAAAATGAACGGTGTGAAAAAGGGAAGTCGATAAAGTGCCTCGATGGATACGTACTTATACTTATGTATAGCCGTGGGAATTCATAGTCTGCCCACTCTCCTATCCATTAAAAGCGATGTTCGAATATAGCAATATAACAAATCCAATGATTGTACTATTCTTAGCCATAATTGCAAGTGACGTGGGTGCAGTGCATGCCATGCATAAAACGAATAAAAATAAAATGATTCCATTGACTCTTCACGTATTACGGAAACAGAAACAGCAAAAATCCAGAACGACCAGTTAGCGGGGTAGGAAAGGGGCCAGGCAGATTGTAGGAAAATGTGCGATGCCTGCGATGTGTGAGAAAAAGAAATGTAATTGCCGATGCGGGAACCAAGAACAGAATATTCTATGTTTATTTCGGCATCGTGTTTCACGTGCGACCGAGAACCAATATTGCTTGAAGTGTACATGTTTCCCTCTTTTTTCTCAAGGAGAATGACGGAGACTGAAAGCGAACGTTGAAGGCGGAGAAAGCGAAAGGACAGAAAAAGTGTTTATGTGCAGATAAGTGATTGAACCGAACGAAGAGCACATGCGAAAACCGTATTCCGGGTCGGGTGGAGGAAAAAGAAATGAAAAAGTCAACGAGGAGGCACATAAATTTAGAAAAACGTGACGCACGCACAATCACATGCCCGGGAGGTGTTCAGCAGCATTAAGATTCAATGTGCGCGTCCAAAAATGGCAGTTTAAATACAGAAATGGGACGACAAAAGATGAAACAAAAACTCGTTAATTTCCATCAGTACTATTTGGAAGCAACATCTTTCGTTTTTCGTCGTGGCGGGATTGTTTGACTTGAGCGATGGCTATGGCGCCATATATTTCACTATTAAGGCACGTGATAATGGGGTGAGCGTGAAACATATTCCAGTTGACTCGAGTTTATGCTTCGACGTCTGGACACAACCGAGTCACTCAGCAATTGTTGAAATCTGCAAACCCAGCACTCTCAGCTATGAATTGAGGTTGGAGAATAAGCACTGCGATGGGAAGTTGTGGGCTTTGGGAGGAGACACAATTCGTAGAATAGAATATCTGCATTCAAATCCGCATCCACGAATTCGATCTGGCGCTCATTCCCATTTGAGCTATGCATTCGAGTCGATTCACGGCATCATAACCAAAATTAATTTAGTTCCCGCAGTATCTCTCCGACTGTTTTACTTTTTTTATCTCATGTTTATTTTCAAACGAATATTCTCGTATGTAATTAACCGAAGTTTTCGCATTCTTTGCTTTATTCATGTGCTGTGGAATTTCATGACAGCCATTCATGCACACAGTCGTTTCGCATGGGAGCACTCTAAGCCAAAGCTGATATTGATGATTATAACCCCGATTGTGAAAGCAGAATGGTTCTGCGCGAAAACCATTCTGTGACTGCTCGGGTACACATACACGCAAGAAATATCATAGACAGATACTCAAAACAATTTGATTCGTCCACAAATAAACGGAAATGACACTACCTAGATGCGATTTTCGTGCAGCTGCAGAATGGTTTTCGCGCAGAACCATTCTGCTTTCACAATCTGGCCGGTTCAGAAGTGGATTTCCCAAAAAGAAAAAACAATTTCTGACGATTCAACTCTAGCCGTGTTTGCTTTCCAGTGTTTGGAAGAAAAAAAAATGAAAGAATCAGAAAGAATCGGAAGAATCACATAAATCATACACAATCAAATGAATCAAACATAATCGAAAGAATCATGTGAACTTGTTGAAGAATCACTTGAATCATTGGGAATTCCCAGAATCATATAAAATCACTTCTTATGATGATTGTCCCCGGGAGGAATCTAGTCCTGAAATAGTAATCTTTAACCCTTGAATATTTTTTCTCAGAATACTCGCGAGGGGATTCGAATGCGAACTATGCGATTGAGAGTTAAATGCTTTTCGTTCTGAATTTCTTCGAGCTTTTCCGTTGCCAAGAAAAGAAATTCATCCTTCGTACAACACAAAATTCTTTGAAGGAAGAAAGCTGTGGCATCCACTTCTAGAAATAAAACGAATCCGGAAATCCGACGAGCATAAATCTAATCTTCGTGCATTTCCGACATAAGCTCGAGATTTTCATGTTTTTTTCCTCAATTTCATTGCATTTGCGACGATATGAATGAGATGGTATGATTATGATCCAATAAAAATCTTGATTTGGTCGTTGTGAGCATCGAGCTGTATCGGTTATCGTACGCAATAAGATAAGCATTAAATGAATGGGCCACACAATGTTGCCGCATGCTGACATCCTATGTCTCGTCATCGTTCATATATCTTATGTATGGTACATAGATGGAGGATTATATATCATTTTCAGTGGAATGGCGAAAAATAGCGGAAAACGGTGTGTACATATTGTGTTACAAGCACGAGCCCGTCGCAAATATTTGATGCTCACACTAAGCAAGCTCGTGCGGAGCTTCAATTCCCTGGAGGAAAAAAATACATTTTCTCTTTAATAGACCAGTGTTTACGTCATACAGGAATAATATACACAGTTGAAAGTGAATAAACTCCGAATGAACGAACTGTATTCACCCCATCGACTTTCGACCACTCTCAGCGACTTTCGTTCACTTCTTCACACATGAGTAGCCACTGAATGTGCAATCAATTGAGCATTTACTTTGCTGTACGGAACAAGAACCTATCGAGCGTACGTTTTCCTACTGACTCCTTGGCCAGCAGCAAAAGCTGTGTGTGGATCGGAACGTGAACATTCACTAGCTCCACAGATCATTCGCATTCCACGGGGGCATTTCGTGGCGCGTAAAATCAACAAGCGTGTCTATCGCCTACGGCAGAGATTTATCGGGAAATTCAAAAGTATTATTTTATCTTCGTGCCATCAGCAGCATCTTCACACAGACGCTGCATAGATAGTATCTATTAGATACATTCTCCTCGAAGATGTACCCATCCACAATCCATATAAAGTCGGTAGAACATGTTGTGTTCGAATTGAATTTTTTGCCAAACCGAAACCAATCAGCTACATTTATCCACCGGCATCGCCACACGATAACACCCGCACAACACATCCGACAACGGACGAGAAGGAAAAAAGTCAAAATGGAAAGATTTTCTCAGCGTAGATGATGACAGCATCGATTTATTCGATTTAGCATCATTTTGCCATTGTTGGGTCTGGCCGTGTCCGGATCGATACATAGAAAAATAAATAAAATAGGAATAATTTGATATGTGAGCCAAGGAGTACACGTTCGATGTGTCGTTCGAATTGACACCCTTGCCTGGTGGAGGATGTCCATATGGTCTGCCTCAACAGCTAAAAAACTCTCATTTCACTCCAAAATTCGACATTTGAAATTGACGGGACTTTGTTGGTGTATCACAATGCACATTGTTCACTGTATAACAGAGCAATATCCGAGCGTTCGGCATTGAAACGTCATCATCGTCGTCAACGCCAAGCGCTACCCCTCACAATATCTTTAATGGTTTCACATCGTTTATGGATAAAGTGTTTCGATTCAGCTGTCACGCGTGGCATTCATTACGACGCGTCGGTGCAGATGAAATGGGTGCGAAAGGGAGCTTATGACATAATGGAAATTCATAAAGTAGACGGCCGGAATGCACCCTTTAAAGAAACTCAACGTGCGTAGAATGTCGTGAAAATGTGCAGCGAAACGAGTGCCAACACTGTTTCAGAATCATTCATCATTTTCGTTCGACTCTGGAGGAATGATTCTGAGCTTCGATAAGTACATGCAAGTTGGCATCTCTTGGCGATGGCGATGGCGATGACATCAGTGCCAGTAATGGCAATTTGAAAATGTAGACTTTTCCAACACACACGTATGCACCCTTTATTGGCTTCTTGGGCTGTGCGGCGACCTTTTGCGTCATAAATGAATCGCAAAGAAAGCAAATCGTTAAAGCTTAGTAACCTTTTTGAAAATCCAGATACAGCTTTTGGTGATGCAAAAAAATATCAAAAGACCAAATGAATGAAAAAAAATGGACAAACTTCATTCAGAGCATAGCATAGCAAATGAGGAGGTTGTTTCGTTTCGAATTTCTCTTTGTTCCATTTTCCGCAAAATGTACCATTGCCAATGTCAATCGAAGAGCATTAAATTGCCTTCGGCACGAAATACAGTACCCATAGCAACAATTGAAAAATATGATGTACCGGTTGACTGAAGTTTTAGATGAAAGCAATTCAGCAATGGACTCTCTTTGTTAGCTTTTTGTGGCTTAAATCAAAGGTCTATTCAAACATTTACTTTCGGAGAATGAGGAATAATTGTTGGATTCAATGGGCACTGCGCACAGTGCATATGGTAAAATGAATTGTGGCTCAGCAATGACCGAACTGCACAGTGCACATACATACCGCTGGGCGTATGTGGACTGCATGATCAATTCCATTGAGCAAATTCAAACAAACAAAACAAATAATGGGATTTGTCAGTGGTTTGAATATCGATTCAATTTGAGAATAAAATGTGTGGTCGTCGAGTACAGGGAATAATAAATATACCCGAGACCTATGTAACAATCCATTCATGACCGAGAGCATTGATAAATCGTATATAATGTGCGCGTCACGAGTCACGATGCACCGCACACTCGATCCACAGAGGGTACGAACACAACCGACGAAGAGTTTACTGCGTTTTACAATTGGAATATAATGGATTGAATAATTCGATTAGCTTACTTCTATGGGTGCAAATCGCTCATACAAATCCCTTATAATTAGACACGAATATTCAGTTAAATGGAGGCATCACCAGTAGAAGCGCTGGAAAACCGAAAAGTTTCTTTTTCTCTGCTAAGGGAAAATTTCAGCGTCAAATAGATCCGTTCTCTGTGTGATTTCCAACAGAAAATACGCTTCAAGTCATCTTCAGATCGGTCGTCGTTTGAACGGTTCCGTTTGCGCCATTGATGCTGGTATATGGTATTGAGCAGATTTTTCGCGAGATATGCGAGGGATGTACTACAATCGTCGCAAATACATCGCGGCCTTTTCGCTGGAATTCTATCAAAGCACCCAATCAATTTGACCTGATAGCCATTTTTGTGGAAGATTTCGTTTCAAGTTAGGGCAAGCTGGAAAGGTATCATATCTGTTGCTAATGCAGCGATTTTTGTCTCTGAAAGGGTGTTGCTATAACACGTAATTATGCGTACTTGTCGTTGCTATGGCAACACTATTCCCGGGAAGATAAGTGTTGCCGTAGTTACGGAAAAGGGAAGCTGGTCCTTTTCCCTATCCGACGGGCCCAATCTGAGTCCTGGAAGTCACATTCGATGAAAACGGCAGCCATTCTACTGAAGGTCCTTTTTGTTAGTTTTTTCCATTGCAATGCTAAACCAATAATGACAAATCAAAAATCCCGCCAAAAATGGAAAGCCCATCTGAATACATATCCAACAGGCCTAAGGTGTGACTTTTATACGTCAATATTTGTGAAAATGACAACTATACTTTTCTAAAAGAACAACTCAGTACTCATGGCCATTAGAAAATTATTTATCGAGTGAACCCCCTCAAAAGGACTTGGGCGAAGCGAACAAGTAGGACGGTAGCTCGGACGAGAATATACGGCATAGCACATTGATGTGAATTTGTTCCCAAAATATCGTTCAAGTGTTTTTGCGTAAATTCATAAATCAAATTGGGTATGAAATCTCCCCTTCCAATTTACAGAACAAATGTTGGTCGTACCTTTTATGTTGTTTGTCCCAAATGAAAGATAAATAAACGACAGTCGGCAAACGAGAAGCTTTCTGTATTTCTTTCCGATCCATTTCACATCATACGCACATACATTCAATCGCCCCAAGGTCTCGGCAAACAACTTTCTCCCGCAATTTGCGAAGAAAATTCTGTGCGTTTTCATTTATTTTATTTTTCATTTATGGAGTGATTTTTTTCGGTTGTTGTTTCTTCGGGAATGAAATTTCTGCTCCGCAACTGCTGAATTCCATGTTCATTATTCTCATAAATCTTTGTCAGAGGTTCCCATGCAACGTTTGGCTGAAGAAAAGATCAGTCGAGTTTTCGTTCGAATGCAACAAACCGGGTTGGGATGAGATTGGATAAATATTCTCCTAGAAATGAATATATTCAAAGGTCTGTTTGTACAGTCGACTTGATAAGAAAGTGGTATGGGGAAATGTCAAAAATCGAATTTGGAACATCGCCTACTGTGAATTGCATGT
>JANTFB010099317.1:0-13078 GCA_026546635.1 Porricondyla nigripennis | reverse complement strand
AGGGATTTATTGTTTGTTTGCTGAATACACACGACTCCGTATAAGTCGGATGCACCAGAAATAACACGGATAAAGCTGTATGCTTGAACCGTTCCGCGTGCACAGCGGTGCAGTGATGGCAGTCAGTTGGAGAGAGTGATAATAATGGCGCGTATGAATGCGAAATCGCACTTTGCACTCGAAGCAACTTGTACTTCCGGCAATGAGTTATCGAAAATCTTATACGCTAATTGGGCATCTGGCAAAATTGATGGTCGAGTAGTGTTGCGACGCGAATCGATGCGATGGAACGTGACCCCGAAAGTAATCGCTCCAAATATAGAAGCACAAACTTATATTTAATCACTGGCATTTGGCGTGTCGTAGCAACGCACACTCTGCTACCGTTTCGATTCGCCAACGTGAAGTGTGCGGCATCACGCCCCGTCCGTTCGTCCCACATTGCATTTTGCCGTTGCCGAAACGTACCAGGAAGAAGCTTATCGATTTCCATCGATATCGACTGGCACACTGACAACGTCAAGCATGAATCTGCTCTAATGAAGACTAACACGACGGCATTAAGCTCAAGTCGAAGATACCCAATATTTCCTCGGAAATCGAGTGAGTCATGCCATGATACCCGACGAATGGGTGTGTGTGTGCATTGTGCGCTCGGTCGTCTCACAGGAGATTTGAATGGCCACACAGACCGTAATACAACGTATCCCTGCCTCACTGCCTCGTCGTATTCGATGGAGATGCGTCGTGCGGAAAATGAATTCAGCCATTCCAATTATCCGGTAATTATTTATATAATTACAATGGCTCCCATTGAATGGCAAATGATGATGATCGGCCGTTGTTATGTGTCAGTGGATTAAGTTCACCGAACGCATATTGATTTGGTACGGTCTCGCTATCGACGCTCGACCCCAGACTAACTTCGTTCTCGATGGGGTGGAATTCGACAACGCACGGCCTTTTGTTCTAATTGAATGACTGACGCCATCGCACAATTAATCGGCGATTGTTTCAGTTGGCCCAAGGTCCCTCCCAACGAACGGAACGTACGAGAGGAATGGCAGCAATTATTTTTCAAATCAGAACTATCAGCCACGGCACGTCACATCGCATCAAATGTGTGATAAATTGAATATATGATTTCGGAAAATGTGGTTGCGACCGTCTCGCAGAGGCCGCTAAACATGCAGGCAGACGGTGGAATTGTTGAAATGACTGGCGTAGTGGAGACGACGAATGCAATGCTCGAGCAGTTCATGTGCCATAACATCAACCGCAAATATTTGTCTTTGTCGTGGTCGTCACCGTCGCCGTCGTCGGAAAGGATGAAAACATTCGCGTCTGCAGAGATCATGAAAATAGATAACCGCAATGAACAACTATTTTCTTTACTGTTTCGACGCCAAAGAATGTGCAAAGATGGAGAGAAGAGACGATGAAATTCACCAGAGACCGTATCACTGCGTCACCGCGGACTGCAGAAAATGCGAAAGTTAAGAAAACGAATATGACGCTTAAGAGCCATGCGGTCGGTGTGGCTGCGGATTGGTTGGAGCGATGCATATTATCTCTACCCATTTTTCTGTGCAGAGAGCACACCACACACACATGGAAAAAACCCAACCACTTCTTCTTCTCCGGCGAAGTTTCTTGCAGACGACGTATCGATATACTCAGGCGCACGGCACCACAATGCGCTGACAATGGACCAAATGAAGGCGTCGACAAAAACTTTTCGATTTTTAAATGTGTGTGTGAATGCCACTGCCACTGCTTCTGCTGCGGCTGCTGCGGCCGCATCTAGCTGCTCCGTATCAGTTCATTTTCTTTGAAATTCCAAGTTTTTGTCGTCGCATTATACTCATCTGTCCATTAAAAGCTGCCCCGCATATGAGATTTGTGCATGGCTTTTTTGTGGTTGGAATCTCTCGCAATCGTCAGGGTTTTTTTTCTCGTGAAAGTGTGTCGCAGGTCGCATTGCGAAAAAGCGGTGAGCGCAGCGTTTTTGTGCGCCACCACAGAAACGTATACCCCCAAGAGAACCCAAGATGATCTGAATCAGATGCCTTTTAATGGCATTCATTTCTTGAGGAAAAGTTCCGCTTCGAGCGTCGACCAAAAAATGGAAATCTGCTGGACGATGGGGTTCGTTCTGGCCAAGCGAGTGTGATCGTTTATCACTAAATCGAAAAAGAAATCGAGACGAACGCCGTCTTGAAAGGCGTGCGTCGTCGAATGGAACATGAAAAACCAATTCGACGCATAAATTCATCCCCGGAGGACGGCGTGTGTGGAGTGAGTCTTGCGCGTACGCACACGCGCGCCCACCTGAATGAACGAAGTGTGGCGCTGTAACCATAACCACACACACAGACACATTGAATGCATACCATTTTGCGCATTCCCCAACAATGGAGCAGCGAAAACCCAATGGAGCAGCGACAGTCGAGAATGTGCACAGCAGGCAACGACATCGAAATCCAGAAAATAGTTCAACCAACGCGAAAACGAAGTGGAAAAACAAAATTGATGTGGCAATCAAACCGCAAAGTCACATACACGGCACGGACACGCACACATCGCCAATCGCATTCGAATCATCGCGACGCATAGTGACAGTGAATTAATACGGCACTTGTGTTGCGCGTGGCGACGAGTGGAACGAAATGTTGGACGTGTTCTTCTCCGACCCATTCGTTCGGTAGTTAATGCGTTCGTGGAAGTGTCCCATTTCTCCGAAGAGGATCAACAATGGTCTCGCTAAACTCGTAGAGAGGGAAGGAGAGCGAGAAAAAACTCGAACCAGAACGAGCAGAAGGCACGATAGAAGACAAAGTGCTGATGCAATGAATACACTTTCCGGTTGGTGTTAGTCGCGGCTCCAACCAGTTTCCACTAGTTTATCGTCTCGGCGCGACCTGTAATGGGGGAGAACGCAGCGCAGAAACGCAGAAAAAAGAGGAAACACCACAAAACTTTTCATCCGCAGAATAATATTGTTTTTGTTGTGCGTGTCTCGCATTATTATTATTTGGCGCGATTAAAGCAGACCAGAGAGGATTTTGAAGCGCGTGCGAGATGCGTGAAGTGAACCAGTGGATATGGGAAGTGTGTCAGATGACCTTGAGCTTTCCGGACAAATGCGAAACGTCACACATACAACACGCGGTCCGAACTTTTCGCAAACTTTTAATTCTGTTCACATTTCAGGGGAATGGCGTTTAACGCTTCAGCACCGACAGAGAGGCTTTGCAATGGATTTGTTGCGATAGTTTCACACAGACACTCGGCAGCATGGTGATCAGTTACTTAGTGGCACGAGGCGACAAAAGTCATGGCGAGTCGACGAGTTCTACGTTTTGAACATTATTCATCGCTTCGGTTGATGTTGTGTTGACATACCGAATGCCCCGATCAGTATTTGGTTGCAGCAACAGTTAGTGAATATCTTCTCCCATTGAGATTTGTGGAATGAATCAAACGCTTGAACCTTCCTCAGCTTCCACTTTAAACGCATTCCGCAAACACCTCAACCGACTCGATCCAATTTTTTATACAATCGAAATAATAGAATCGATAGAGATACTTTGGCGACGCATCCCGCATACCATCTTTGAATTCCAGAATTATTTTCCTCATGGGGTCGATCAACGGATGCTCATCCCTTAGAAGCAACTTTTGCGTTGATGTCAACAAACTCGATACTGAAGTTGTAGTTAATACGTCGTGATCAGTGGACTTGTTCAAAGTAGTTTGTACCTGTGGAAAAGTAAGGGACCAGTCCGTATACTATAGTATCGAATAATGTTGTCCGTGGTGGATCACGTGCCAGTTCGACCAGAGCCAAATAATTGATATTTTTCTCACGAAACAAAGCGACCACAAGAGTGCACAACACGTTCCGTAAGCGATTGAAATTCTCAGATTAAATGCACCGTTAGACCAAGCGTATTCGACTTCCGAACCAGAACTGGCTCCTCCACTTACGTTGGGTGTTGGGTCGAAGAGAAGTTTGAAATTGATTTTGTCACTGGAGACTCCCAAAAGCATGGAAAATATCATCAAAAACAACATTCAGGCACCCAAATGAATCGGACACGCAAGAATACTCCAATGATTTCAATCATTTATCATACAAACGCCGCACATATTGTGTTCCTATTTAGTAAATAGTATTTACTATTCAACACTTCTTTCATACGCAAATGACCTCCCAACGGGTATGACGGCGATCGATGGAGCGCGTTAACACGTTGCCTGCCAAGTCAGGTACATTCGACCTGGCAGCAGTTTTTTTGTGGACCTTCGGAAAAAAATTGCCGTTTCCATAAAAATCAACCCAGAGTTATCGGCTCGGGCTTGTTCGACAGGTATGAATACCTCTTATTCATAAATGTTGCTAATGCAGCGATTTATGCTTCAAAAAGGGTGTAGCCGTAGTGACCGAATTTGAGTATTTGTCGTTGCTATTTAGTTATTTATTTACCTATCCAACACGCCCAAGCACACTCCTGTAGGTCAACAAATTTTGTGGAAACTACACCCATTATTCTGAGGATCTTTTTTATTAGTTTTTAAGTCAAGATTGAAAAATCATAAATCTCGCCAAAATGGACCGTTCATCTGAATACCCTTCCAACAAGACGAAGCTGACCTCTGAACTTCTTTTTTTTCTGGAACTGGCATCTTTTTTCCCAGAAAAGTTAACGCGAACCATATTAACTAAGGCAAAGATGGAACCTTACGTTATCATCAGATCATATGTGATTGTTTTTGCGGATTCTCACGATTCTTGGCAGATCAAGGGGTCCCCGAATTCACCACCCTGCCCACTCGGGAAAGAGCTTGATTCCCCTGACTCGGATTCGATACTGTGGCTCGATATGACTCGGTTCATTTGAGTACAAGAACAAGTAAAGTGTGATTGATTATGATTTGAAAGTCAAACAATATTGAACACATTGAATTTGCACACAAAAACTACTTCATCTGAAGTGAGAAGTTAATAGAGGTAACGTCGTGTCGTTACCAATGGCTGTGGTGGACGAGCTTGCAAAATACGGGAACGGTAACCCCGAACTGGTACTTGCGACCGCAGTTTTTTCCGATTCTTAGCTTGATTTAATCTCAGCATTTTTCGTTGGCCGTCAATAAGCCAATCAGCCGCCCTCCAAAATTGGTGAATTTTCGTTCCACTCAATTTTCGATGAATGATGTGCTCAAGAATGAACATAATGACACCCGAAACCAGAAAGACCATCCAAATGAGCATGCCTCCATAAAAATGTTGGATTTTCAATGGACGAAACACGGAATTCATTTCCATTTTCGGCTTATTGCGTCGCTCCCATGTCCATTTCTCGATCAGACCTGCTTCGATAGTTCGCTGAATCAATTCATTCCATTGCCGCAGTTGCAGACGACCCTCGCGCATCAATAATGTTTTGGCGTGACTTCGAATGTTATTCGATTCGCTGAAGCAGAAAATGTCGTTGGCAAAAGTTGTTGCGCGAGCATTTTGACGTGATGCGGTCACTGCAAGATCTCTGTTTCGATCCAGATGATTGAGACAATGCGAGGAGTTCGCACACGTAATGAACGATCCAATTTGCTTCGTCGTCAGCTAATAGACATTATTCCAAAACGAAAAAAGAGGAAAAGTCACACACTGAGGATCAACATTTTCTCATTTTCTATTCACCAGATTGCGTTCCATCAAATAGTCCTTCGTACATTCGTCACCAGCCAGCCGATATTCGTTCTCGGTGATTTGTTTGAAGCTCTCGACTTGTTTCTCATATCTTGGCTGCAGCACGAAGTTGTTGTAAAACGCTAGAAAAGTGGTCGATATTACCAGCATTGCGTATAGGCCACCAGCGAAAAAGAAACGCAACATCTGACGCTTTGGCTTGAATTGGGAAGAGAATAAGACGACCACTTGAAGATTGATGAGCATAGATGTCCAAATATCGCGTGGATGGTCCTCGAATGACGACAATATGTAGGTGAAAAAAATTGTGATCCAAAGAAGAACTAAACCCAATACGATGATATCCAACGATGCGATACGGAAGATATTCCTCCACGCTGGTATCTGTGTGGCCCGGCCGACGCACCAAGTCGTATCGTCTCGAAAGAAATATGGTCGCGACACTGCGAATTTACTTCTATACCTGAAATATTGGTGATGCTCACCACCAATCACTAGGTCGGCCTCTCTGAAAAATCAATTCGCAACATAATTGCTCTGGAGTGAATACGAATGTTTTGGGATACGCACTTGAGTGACTTGACATCGGCCCGAACGAAATGCACATCGATTTTCAATTTGCTGGCAATTGTTTTGACGAGAGCGTAGTCGATGCCCTTGTAAAATCCTCTAGCTTCGTCGTGATACATGAAGGGCTCGTATTTGGTTGCTGCAACTGTGAGTGGGCATCTCATCCCATTCAATTTGGTAGTATTTGAAAAATACGAAACCTTTTCATCGCATTCCACGAACACTTCTACGGATTTGGTACCGTTTTTCTTACAATCGAACTCACGTAAGCGATAGAAATGCCATAGATCGGCTGTTGCTTTGACAACGATGACTAAATTTTGTCACATAAAATCTTCAAATCTGAAAAATATTTTCCAAACGGTATCGACCGACGGACACTCATCATTCAGCACCAGGAAAGTGCGCCCCGTCGGAAGAATCATCGTTGAATTCAAAAAGTTCTCCTCTGATGTAGTAATTAATACGTCGGAATCGGGGAACCTACCGCTCACCGATGTATCGCTCGGTAAAACGATGACAGACCAGTCCGTTGTATCGAAAAATGTTCTCAGCGGCAAATCACTTTCCTGCTCTATCAAGGTCAAGTATTTGATATTCTGGTCACGGAGAAGAGCGTGGACACACGACATCGATGAGTTTGCGTTTTTAATGAGCATCAGAAATGCGCAAAAAAATGGTAAAACGTTCGAGAACCGTTCCATTTCACGGCTGAACCAGATTTAGTTCTAGTGGATTCCACCTCAGCACAAAGACTGATAGTTGTACTTTCGAATGCCACACAATGAGCTTCCGATTGGGGAATGGAAATTAGCAGAATTGACGCACATGGGATTAGCATGTTGACGATATTCTGATTGATCAAGATTCATGGAAATTATTTTCGGTAAACATCATTTTCGGAATTGGTGGAAACAATATTTGGATAGATTGAATCGTACATTGTGCTTGATTGTGCAATTGAAGTAAGAAAATATGCCGAATGTGTGCTCTTCCCATTCATTGATTACATACTCATTCAAATAAACGATGTTTTTAATCATATTGATGCGCTTGATCATGCTCTCATGATATGATTTGGGCTCTAGAGATTACGGCGAGGAGGAGGGGATTATTGGAATTCGGGAGGGCAAAAGCCTTGTCGACCACAGCGACTTTATTGAATTTTGGTGAATACATTGGGATTGGACATTGCGCGCATATTGACAATATCAATATTGTCGATAGATTCAAAACGAGCGCACACTAGACGGGATCGAATCTAGTGAACACCCATAGCCACACTAGCAGGTTTGTTGGGAGGCCAGTTCTCATGGCTCTTTCTTCATAACAAAAACTCCAAGAAATGGAAAGGCGGAAAACGTGAGGACAGTTTTGTGGTGAACCACGATTGAGAGCAATCCAATGAGTCGATTCGTTAGTCCAAACAGAGATTCTTCAATTAAGGCATTACGTAAAAAAACAGGCTGTGCGTTATGATTTATTCTAAGTGACGAAAGTCGCCGTGAGTGACAATTTGGCACAGATCCTCTTTCACAGGAAACAAAACATTTAAGGAGTTTCCCTTGAAAAGAAATTGGACACCCTAACATCTCAGATGATTGTCCCAACGAAAAAAGTTCACATCGAGTACAAAGGTAAACCAATTTATGAATTACGTGTATGGAACCTGCGAATAGGGAACGCTGAAATAAAGCAAAAATATTTGTTTTCGATTCAAAAATTCGTGCGAGATTGGTCAGCAGGGGTGTTAACTAGGACCGTTTAGTTGTTTAAAAATATTTCGTCACCACAATACGAATTTTCATAGCACCTTGTTCTTCGCAGTACCAAATCTACAGTTTTCCTTCGATGTTTTCCAATTTCGTTCAAAACACCTAATCGTCCGTTTGCTAGATCCGACAGTTCGCATTTCGTCGGTTCTCACGCTCAGTCCACCATTATCTTCGATCCAATGGCACGAAAACCCATGCGATTGTAATTCATCGTTATATTTCGCTTTTTTCTTCTTCAAATCGGGTGTGATTTGAATAGCGTCAACTGGATATCTGGATCGTTCGAAGGATTTCGGAGAATGCACACCACTAACAATGTGCCATTGTGCACCATTTCCCGCCCCCATACAGCGGAGCTTTCCGCCATATTTTTTGCAATCTCCTCTTTCCGTTACAAGATGCAATACGGCATCACGTTCGTAGCATGCGCCGTGGCACGTATTCCGATTGTCGGAAATTCATGAACGATGCGATGCATACACCCGAAGAATAATTCAAATGAGAACTGTGGCGGGGGAATCGATCTATGTGTGCTGAACGTGGCTATGCGTGTGGCGCATCGGATTCACGTATACTTTTCCACCGAAATAAATCATGCCGTTGTTGCGGTAACGGCCTGAAAATGATAAAAAAACGAAAAGAAAAGTAGGACAATTGGAACCCCACAGTGAGCGGTATAAATCTCTGGCATGGACGCGTTCCGCATTCGCACTGCATTTTAATGAACTTGTCGGTGACCACGTCGTTCTTACACGCGCATTTCAATTCCGTTCAGTCATCTGCAATGGCGCTCTGCGTTCATTTTCATCCGTATCATTCGGATTTTGTGATCATCTCTGTAAACCGCAGGGCATTCGCTTCCAATCTACTCTCCACTGCTCGGCAGCAATGTTCCATGTCGCATCGACGGTCATTCGGTGACATGGCGGCATCAGGTGATAGATTATTCCCTTCTGACGGCATGACGCAAATCGTGCGAATAATTTGCGATTTGGGTGCGTAATTGGATTTTGCGGTTTTCTTTTCGTTCCAACACGTGACACTCATGCCGTTGAAAAGGACGTTCGAACCCTTTCATGACAGTATTTAACTTGAAAGATCACAGTTTGAATGCTAATGATTGAATTACAGAACAAGCAAAAATCGAGTCAATGTGTACCTGCACACCTCCACCATCCATCTGTATCTACAAATGTTGTTTCAATTTCGTACGGGCCAGGCAACTCGGCAAAGTGGCGGACACCAAGGGCCTGTTTCACATTCGTGACAAAATAAAAATTCCATACATTTGTCACTCTATGACGAATCAAGCTGACAAATGAGATCTAAACCGACCATATATTTTGAACGACAAATGTATTTTTTTCCGACGAATTCGAAATTACACGGAGTCATTTTGTGAAATGTCGGGATTTTCGCCCAATTTGAGAGCGGGGATTCCTAATTATTTCCGCATGACAATATTTGGGGCTTTTTTTACTTGTCAACTTGACATACTGCCCATGTGTCCACCTCGAGTTTGTCACAGACAGTAAAAAGTCGAAAAAACTACGATGAAAATATCGTTTTTGTCGAAATTTCATGAATGTGAAACCGGCCCCAGATTCCGATACAAAGTGCGGCCCAAAGCAAACAAATCATGAAACGAATTCGGATTCGATCTCCAACTCACTCTCAACTGCGTCCTCTTTTTCTGCTCGAGAATTTTTAATTACCCGAACCGGACCCGTTGGGTATTCTCAATGAAAATTAACATGCAGAGCAGGAAAACGCTCCGACGACAACGCGCGCCGAATGCACTACGGTGCACTATGAAGGCTCTGATTCCATGCATGCGCATTCGCGTATCCGAACGGCGAACGCCATTCGGCAAGAACACACAAAACGTGCTTGCGGCGTCGACGTTGGACAAAAACAACCCACGGCACTCGAATGTTCACTCCCGTTCCATGATTTCCCAGGGAATTTTCAGCACGTTGCCAGTCACAGTGTGATGCCCGTTTCTTTCGAGCGCCGGATATGCAAAGCAATGGTAAATAAATGTGAAGGATTGGATTTTGTTTACGTTTCAGCGAACATCTGTTCGGTAACGCGCGGCGAGACAACAGCGATCTATGCAAATTGAATGGCAAATAGTGAGAAATGTTCTATTTATCTTCCCCAGCGAATTCCGAGGAGATGCGTTCGTTCAGTGTTCACTTGGAGCGCTACCATAGCATCCCACACTCGCTTCGCGTCACTCGAATGGATGGCGGCAAAAAAAAATGGCAATGAAAAAACAATCGAACAACAATTCACCAATTTGGCGAATTCACTGTGAACCAAATTTGCATGTTTAATTGCAGATTTGCATAAATAATATTCTGTACGGACTACCGACACAGGAACAGGAGTTCGAGTGGGTAACATTCACCAGCACAGAGATAGATATCGAGGCGTGGTGATGCACTGGGTGTGACCGCGTTCGCGGTCGGATGAGAGATACGCGGGCAGAGTTTATTTGCTTAATTGCGAACAGCTTTCGGTGACCACCAAAATACGGTGTGACTGTGAGTCGTTGGGCTATGCGACACGTCGATAATTAATAATTTGATACGGCGTGAGACTCGACAATCACAAGCCAATGCAAACCAGCGGGAACTGGGTGAGAATCGAGCGAAATTTCCGCACATTCGAGCATTATATTAGTTCAGCGTCTGCTCTAATTACGAGTTTTGCGCATAAAATCCGGTTAATTTACAGAAACAGAAACGACACGCGAAAATTTGGTTGGAACGAAATTATCATGCGAACATTCCCATGGGACAATTTGTCCATTCATATTCTAAGAATCAAATCGAGAAATTCGACCGCCGAGAAACGAAACAACTTACTATCAGTGATGCTGTGTCTCAATTTGTTTGATTCCATTATCAACGAAACTGACTCATTTACAATACAAATGGAATGAAATTCAAATGAGATGCTTGCGGCGAATTCAAAATCTACACACTTCACTGTCAATGTCACTGTCAGAGAGTTTTCGAATGTAACGCCATCGAAATTCCGCATACACGTTATTCATATGTGTGCCACGAGGCGCGATGTGAAGTTTCGCTAGAAGATAGATCCAGTCTCATGGTCCAATACACAATAGTATAATACCATCGACACCGAAATCGCTTGTGTCATTGCGTCACACACAAACACCACGTAATATTCACTTTGGTGATTATAACGTACGGCTCGGCAGTAGTTGTTTGGCGAACGCGACTTCCAGTGCCTATCTCTATTGCCTATATACTCGGTACTACTCAATACTCGGTGTCAAATCAAAAAATAGAAGCAAAAACACGAACAGACAGATCTTTCTAAGGTGTCGCATCGAGCCAGGATCGGGATATCTGAGGAACAGGGCGGATATTTGGTCAATCGCCATCAAACTTTCGAGAGAGTGTAAACATGTAATTCTCATCTGAAATGAAGAGTTGAGATTTACTCGAGTCATACACTACACGCTTCGACTCACAGCGACCAGCGACACAGCGACCAGCGACACAGCGACCGAAAGAATAAACCATCAAATGATTCTCTAACAACTAGAAGTATTTGAATGTTCATTATTAGAAGAAATATTTCCACATATCAGTTCTTCGCTTCGCCGGCGTATGACTCACCCTCGAATCAGAATGAGATGAAATTAATTCGTGGCCATTTTGAATCTCTGGAGACTCTGGCATTTCATTAATCGCGTGGTAATAACATTCGAAATTCCCACTTATAGAACGTTCTCTGAACGATTTTTGATTCAGTTGAGTTCATTCAGTCAAGTGGAGAAGTATTCTCTCTTTTGCCGCATCAGTGGAAAGTGAAAAAAGACAGAACCTAGAATTTCGGTGACTTTAGTGCTTAGTTTCGGTTGGCGTGGCTTTAGTGCACAGTCGAATAGCAAAGAATCCCATCTTCAAGTATTTTTGCATCAGTCCGTGAAAGATGAACGATGGGTGAATTCCATACGAGAAATATTTTCGGACACGCAGTGATTAGTTCAGTTGCCTGAACAGATGAATGCAATGCATGCGTCGTACAGTTTGTGTGAGTTTGATAGTGTAATCGGACCTACACACATAGGCAGTTAATGTGCTTAGTGCGTTGTTTATTTTTTCCCGTCACATATCGTTCCCAGAACTCGTAGATTACTACGAACAAAAAAATTCTCAGCGATAAACAATAAAAAAAAAATCAACAGTGTGAACACTGAGAGCATGGGATAAATAAAACGCAATTGAGTTTGTGTTTTATGTACTACAACGACGATTTGCTATCCGTAACAGAGTCGAACCTCGTCTTCGGGTCGACGTTTCCAAAGTAAACTAAAACAAAATTGCGAAGTTGAGCGATAATATTTTAATAAAAACAACGAAGGAATGGCATCCGTTGTAATTTCGGCAGCTATAATTTGCATATTGGCATCGCTCAACTGGTATATTGCTGCGCTTCCAGTGGGACGAGGTAATAAAATGAATTGAACTAAACGAGTTTGCCGGGAAAATAATACGCAGAAATGGTGCGGTGTAGAGGTTTTATCCCATTTACGGGGCCATGGTGGGTGCGAATAATACGATATGGTCGAAGAACATCGCTGTCAACAAATTGTTCTGCCGTGATAAATGCACTGAGCAATTGTTGCTCGGCGATTTGTGTTGATCGACGATGAATCATCGCAATATTCGCAGTGCGACACAGATGACCAAATGGGATTGAATCGCTGTGAAGCACACATGTGAACGTCGTTCGAATCGATCGATTGATTTTGATGAACGATGATCGAGTGGACATCGATGCATGCAAGGCCAGTTGGCTGTTGGCAATCGGCAGGTGTCGCTGGATCCACTAAAATCGATAGAAATTGATCGATCGGTAAAAATAAAATTGAATCTTAACTGGAATCCTGGTTTTCTCTTCGGTACAGATCCCGATTGTCCGGAATCTTGTGAATGTTTTTTGGATTACACGGACTACGCATGCCCCAGTTTCAATC